>OX375883.1:92442635-92588122 GCA_947359465.1 Metellina segmentata | reverse complement strand
ACCAACATTTCCAATAGAGATTAATGCGATTTCCATGGTACCATTTTTAAGTGGACCAGTGCACAAATATCTTTCATAATTCCGATTATCTCAAATATTGTAAAAGGAAGTGATGTCTGTCTGTTTGTTTGTTTTCTGCACGCAAAGTCCAGACCAATCTATGTCAATTTCAGTAATGGGATTTGGCATACAGGTAGTCAGAATTTTTTTAAATGTTTGGGTCGCGGCGAGTTTAAAACTCAAATAAAATTCCATCTAGAACATTTTAAGATGAATTTAATGACATTTTATTATTGCTGTTTTCTTTAGAATGCAACAGCATAAAAGATCACAGTTTCTAAATATATTTTTTCCGCTTTCATTTTGCGAGGTGGAAATTTTTTCCAACAGATGATAAAAAGCAAATAGACTTTTGACTGGAGTTATCAAATTCTTTTTTTTCTATCTCCTAGACTGTTAAAGATTCTAAAGTAAAAATTTCACATTAGATCGATACCTAAAAATAAGATTTTTTCTTTAAATAAATAAAAAAATTTAATTAAATATATTTATATTTTCACAAGAGAGATTGTGATGTCACGTCAACCTCCTCGTTCAAAAAATAAACAGATTACATTTCCTGAGCTCTTACGATTTCAGCGAAGGAAAGCAAAACAAAATAAAAAACATTTTGGCTGGTATTGTTTAGTTCTTTTTTGTAATATCGAGATAGTTAAAGATAGATTGAAAATTTCAACGGATTTGAAATCTCCGGAAAATTTAACATTAGATAGATACCTAATACCTTTGATGTTCTTAAAGTAAATAATTTTTCATTTAAATATTTTATTTTCGCAAGAGATTGTGACGTCACGCCGAATTTCCATTTGGTTTGCGAAGCAAACCAACACCACATGCAACTTTGTTATGGCTGTTATCTAATAGGCTATTAATTCCTATTTGGTTTACTTCGCAAACCAATAACCCCAAAAAAGCAACTGGCACGGGCAACACCGGGCTATTTTTTTTATTAATTTGAAATTTAATTTTTTCACCAAGCGATCCTTGTTTTCTTTCATCCCACAACTCTGTTTCCCAATTCCTGTTTTTTACCTTGACATTTTTCTCTTGACGTTGCTTCATGTTTGGCTTAGCTTGGCCGAATATGTCCCTTGGGTTATAAAACTCCAAACCAAACAACATACTCTATACAGAGAAGGGGGTGCAAAGGCCCAGTTTGAAAAGTACCGGATTAGCATTCGGAGGGTTTTGTAAGTTTGAATACAACCTAAGACCGTCGTGCACGAAGGGGATGGTGAACGTTAAAATCTGTCGTGGAGTCAATTGTCCTCACATTGGATAATATTGAGTTAAGCTTTGGTTTCCTATGAAAGTGGAGCCGTTATCTAACAGCCGTGATACGTCATGATGCCGCGGGCATAACTAGGCGGCCGTCTAAACAAGAATCCAGAGGTGTCAACTTAGACGGACAGAATACGTTGGAGAATGGGCAGCACATACGGCTGTCGTGGTTTATTTTATTCTAGAAACAAAACAAAGTGGTTTTTTATTCTCCAGTTCAAAGTTTCTAACTGCCGACCAACCGGTATAGTGGTTAAGGTGTTAGCCTCTAGATCGGAAGGTCCCCGGTTCGAATCCGGGTTCTGGCGTGGATGTTTGTAAGCGTATGCCAGTTCAGGTGTTGCTTCGTCATCTGAACATGGTGCAAAATTACGAAGTAATTGTTAGGAGCAATGATGGTCCTCCCACTGGGTGCTCCTTCACAAGTGGCCATCACTTCCGGCCTTGTAGTGGCCAATGACTTCGGTCAAATGTGCCCGCCATTAAAAAAAAAAAGTTTCTAACTTCGGGATCGTTGAAGGTAGAGAGAAAATTTCAACAGATTTCAAATCAGCTTAAATATCTACGCCAGATCGATATCAAAAACAGTTTTATTATTCAATTATTCACTATTTGATTATTTAATATTTAAAAAATAATTAATTATTTATTTAAAGAAAATCACATTTAAGGTATTGATCTGGTGTCAAATTTCCCTCATATTTCAAATCCGTTGAAATTTGTATTATGTGTTTAACGATCCCGATTTTACAAAAACGAATTAATCAATGGCAGTCCAAAATGTTTATTTATTTTTCTCATCTTTGCTGGAATCGTTTAGAGCAGGAAATGAAATATTGCCCGTACAAGAGAAAAAACGTTCCCCAACTGTTTGAAACCGCTATGACGGCAGTCATGGAAATGGCGACTCCGATCATTTTCGTTACGCTCACAAACAACGCTCTCTAGGAAACCAACACCGCTATGACGACAGTCATGGAAATGGCGACTCCGATCATTTTCGTTACGCTCACAAACAACGCTCTCTAGGAAACCAACACCGCTATGACGACACTCATGGAAATGGCGACTCCGATCATTTTCGTTACGCTCACAAACAACGCTCTCTAGGAAACCAACACCGCTATGACGACACTCATGGAAATGGCGAATCCGATCATTTTCGTTACGCTCACAAACAACGCTCTCTAGGAAACCAACACCGCTATGACGACACTCATGGAAATGGCGACTCCGATCATTTTCGTTACGCTCACAAACAACGCTCTCTAGGAAACCAACACCATGTGTTAGTATAAACAACGTTTTAGTGACGTCATCCACCGATCCATCACGGCCGCTAGATCACGGCTACCAGCTCAGGTATTGTTTCTTCATCAGACTTTGGTTCAAAAATACGTGGCATCGTTCTCATTTCTTTCCCTTTGGGATTTATCACGGACCATCGCCAATAACACTCTTTGTTGCTCCGGTAAGACTTTAATTAAAGTACCTTCCTGCCATACAGGTAGGATCGACCAACTGGTCTGGTGGTAGCCTCTAGATCCATGGTAATGGTAATTTTAGTTAACGTCAAACTAGAGCAACACAGGGGGCTATTGACGAGGGTCCCGGATCAGTCCCTTAAGGGAAAGATCCGAGGACAACACCAAGTAATTTTGAACCAAGGTCAGATGACCCACCAACACCTGAGCTGGCACCCCACTCTCCAAACTTTCACACCAACCCAACGTGAAGCCTCTAGATCGAAACGTTCCTGGTTCCGTGTCAGTGTATGGATGTTTGTTTCGTATGGTGCAGAGGTGGCTGGTGCACCTTAAATATGTTGTGGCCGAAATCCTCATGTTGGGTTCGTGTGGACGTCTGGAGAGTGGGGTGCCAGGTCAGGTGTTGCCTCGTCATCTGGCCGTGGTTCAAAATGACGTGGAGTTCTCCTCGAATCTTTCCCTTAGGGCAGGGATTCCCAACCGGTGGGGGTTCAAAATTACGAGGTGTTGTCCTCGGATCTTTCCCTTAAGGGACTGATCCCGGACCGTCGTCAATAGCCCGTTGTGTTGCTCTAGTACGACGTTAACTAAAATTAGCATTACCATTACCCAACCGGTGGTACGCGTTCCACTGGTGTTACGCAGGGATGATACGAGCGACCCAAATATTCTACGAAGTTTGCTCGATTTTTTAGTATGTACAACCACGTTATAGGAAAAATGGGATTATATTAAATCAATTTTGTGATTAACGTTCTTATTACATTGTAATAAATGACGCTAACAGTAGTACATTATTTAAAGAGAAACATCGCTGCTGATTATCTAATTCTATTCAATGGCTATCTCGGCGAAATTAAGTTGTTATCTCTCCCTGTCAAATCGTTTTACGAAGAATTCCTTTATCTTTATGTGTGAGAAATACGCACGGATAATTCGAGATAATTCGCACGAGATAATTATTTGTTTTTATACCTGTGTGAGTAAAAATCAAACTGTAAAATATCAATAATCGTTTTATTTTTCCCTTTATTAAAATATCATTAATCCGAAATACAAGTGCATTAATCATAAAATATGAAGCTTTTTTAGTATTTTAATTAAAATAAAACAAGCCATTTGACACTTTTCTGATATTAGATATATGTTCCTAAAAAATATAAAATTGGTGGTACGCCAAACATTTCTAAAAATTGCAAGTGGTAAGCAGTTTCTAAAAGGTTGGGTAATGGTAATTTTTAGTTAACGTCGTACTAGAGCAACACAACGGGCTATTGACAACGGTCAGGGATCATTCCCTTAATACAAATATACAAATACAAATACAAATATTGACGACCAGCTACAGGCTCAAGCCCAACAAGGCTGGTCCTTTGTTTATGAATTCTCCAATTCCCACTGACTATCCAATTGTGTCTTAAATTCGTACACTCCTTTTGAATTAACTATATTCTCTGGCAACGCGTTCCAACTGTCTATTACCCTATTAAAGTAGTAGTTTTTCCTTAACTCCCAATTAAAATGTGTCTTATTCAATTTATACCCATGGCCCCGTGTTCTGTTATCCCTATTGAAATTTAAGCCCTCTGTGTCCCATTGTTTTACCAACTTGAAAAGCTGAATCAAATCCCCCCTCCTTCTTCTTTCCTGTGAATACATGTTTAGCTTACTTAAACGTTCATTGTAGTCGAGATTTGCTAGCCCCTTTATTATTTTTGTAGCTCTGTGCTGAACCCTTTCAATTGATTCTATGTCCTTTCTCATATATGGAGCCCAGAATTGTACAGCATATTCTAGATGTGGTCTTACTAAACCCTTATATAACGGCAAGATTATATTCTTATCCCTTGAAGTTACAGTCTTTTTAATATACCCCAGTAAAATATTAGCCTTTTTACCCGCAGCTGAACATTGATGACCCATTTTAAAATCCCTGTGAATTATCACCCCAAGATCCTCGACTGTTTCTCCCTCCTTTACCTTTACTCCCTGCAGCCTGTACTCGGCTCCACTGTTCCTGTAATCCATATGCAGAACTTGACATTTCCCTACATTAAATGACATACCCCATTTTACAGCCCATTCGGATATCTTATCAAAATCCCCTTGTAAATTTTCTATCTGTAACTTGGTATCCACTGTCCCCCATATTTTTAAGTCATCTGCAAATATACTGATTCTATTCTTGATCCCCTGACCTATACCATCTATGAAAATTATAAATAAAATTGGTCCCATAACTGATCCCTGAGGCACCCCACTTATAACTTCTGTCCACTGTGAATAATTTCCTTTTACCTGCACTCTCTGCTTTCTACCCAATAACCAATTCTTTATCCATATTAATGTTTTTCCCTGAATCCCCAGCCTTTCCAATTTAAACAGTAATTCCTCATGAGGTACTTTATCAAAAGCCTTTTGAAAATCTATTTACATGATATCCACACTGCTCTTATTATCCAGCTCCTCAGTAATTTTTTACTGAGGAGGGATAGATTAGATTTTTAAGGGATAGATCCGAGGACAACTCCTCGTAATTTTGAACCACGGTCACATGACGAAGCAACACTTGAGCTGGCACTCCACTCTCCAAACTTCCACGCCAACCCAACGTCTAAAAGGTTAGGAAACCCTGTCTTAGGGGATCAATCCCAGACAGTCTTCAATAGCCCGTTGTGTTGTTCGAGTACGACGTTAATTAAAATTACCTTCCCATACAGGTAGGTAGGTATTTTAATAAACGTCGTACTGGAGCAACACAACGCGCTATTGACGACGGTCCGGGATCAATGCCTTAAGGAAAAGATCCGAGGACAACACCTCGTAATTTTGAACCACGGTCAGATGACGAGGCAACACCTGAGTTGGCACACCACTCACCAAACTTCCACGCCAACCCAACGTCTAACAGGTTAGGAAACCCTGTCTTAGGGGATCAATCCCAGACAGTCTTCAATAGCCCGTTGTGTTGTTCGAGTACGACGTTAATTAAAATTACCTTCCCATACAGGTAGGTAGGTATTTTAATAAACGTCGTACTGGAGCAACACAACGCGCTATTGACGACGGTCCGGGATCAATGCCTTAAGGGAAAGATCCGAGGACAACACCTCGTAATTTTGAACCACGGTCAGATGACGAGGCAACACCTGAGCTGGAACCCCACTCTCCAAACTTCCACACCAACCCAACGTCTAAAAGGTTAGGAAACCCTGTCTTAGGGGATCAATCCCAGACAGTCTTCAATAGCCCGTTGTGTTGTTCGAGTACGACGTTAATTAAAATTACCTTCCCATACAGGTAGGTAGGTATTTTAATAAACGTCGTACTGGAGCAACACAACGCGCTATTGACGACGGTCCGGGATCAATGCCTTAAGGGAAAGATCCGAGGACAACACCTCGTAATTTTGAACCACGGTCAGATGACGAGGCAACACCTGAGCTGGAACCCCACTCTCCAAACTTCCACACCAACCCAACGTGAGGACTTTCGGCCACGGCAGATTTAAATTGCAACAGCCGCCTCTACACCATACGCTTACAAACATCCATGTCCGGACCCGGATTCGAACCAGGAACCTTCCGATGTGGAGGCTAACACCTTAACCACTATGGCAGTTAGGAATGATCCGAGGACAACACAACGGAATTTTATTCCGTTGTGTTGCTCCATTGCGACGTTCATTTAAATACCACAATATGTTTCATTATAATAATACACTGTTCCCCAATTCATCTTTTTTCCTATTTCACAGCATTTTGCTCTTGGAGTTTTCTTGTGTTTGGCCCAGATTGACCAAATTGACACACACACACACATGCACTATAAAACCAAAAACCAACGAACCTAACTTTAAAGCAGACTCGTTCAAGACACTTAGACTCAAATGCCAACTCATCTGAACTATGATAGCTGCGGCGCCATCTTGAAATGTCAGAAGTTTTGAACTGACAGAAGAATGACACATTTCGATTTAAGTAAAGACAAATTTTTAAAATATCAGAACTTTTTACGACGAAAAAATACTCTAGTTTCTGGGGTTCCTATCTTTCGGGACGTATCACATATTTGAACTAGATGTCACCTTAAAAATGGTAAGTCATTTATACGCTTTTGTGAAAGAGTTTTACGGTTTAAAGTTATCTTGTTTTGTTCCTCTTTACGTTCACGGGTATTAGTTACCGATTCTCTCTTTTTTTGTTTCTCCATCCAACTGCTACCGACCAACCAGACTGGTGGTTAAGGTGTTAACCTCCAGATCGGTAGGTTCCTGGTTCGAATCCGGGCCAGAGCATGGATGTTTGTAAGTGTATAGTGTAGAGGCGGCTGGTGCACCTTAAATCTAACGTGGCCAAAAGTCCTCACTTTGGGTTAATGGTGATCTGGGGAACCAACTTTTCAAACTTCCACACCAACCCAACGTGAGGACTTTCGGCCACGACAGATTTAAGCCGCACCAACCGCCTCTACACCATACTCTTACAACTATCCATGCGCTGACCTGGATTCGAACCAGGAACCTTCCGAGGTTAGCAACTTAACCACTTGACCGAAAAGATCCGAGGACAACAACACGTAATTTTGAACCACGTTCAGATGGTAATGGTAATTTTAGTTAACGTCGTACTAGAGCAACACAACGGGCTATTGACGACGGTCCGGGATCAGTCCCTTCAGGGAAAGATTCGAGGACAACACCTCGTAATTTTGAACCACGGTCAGATGACGAAGCAACACCTGAGCTGGCACCCCACTCTCCAAACTTCCACGCCAACCCAACGTGAGGACTTTCGGCCACGACAGATTGAAGGTGCACCAGCCGCCTCTACACCATACGTTTACAAACATCCATGCCCGAACCCGGATTCGAACCAGGAACCTTCCGATCTAGAGGCTAGCACCTTAACCACTATACCGGTTGGTCGGCAAACAACCGGTATAAAACTGGTTGGTAAACAATGATAAGAACTATGAAAATTATAGGTTACCATTTTCGGATGAGAAAATAAGTTTTTTTCTGAAATTTTCGTACTTTGGTGGAGCGCGCGCGCGCGCGCGCGGTGGACGTGGTAGGCCTGTTGGGACAGTAACTGATAAGAAACCAGGGGATTGCAAGATCAAAACCAATCGAAGATCGTCGGGTACAAAGAGAGTTGGTACAGCTCAGGTGTGACCTCGTCATCCGACTACGTTTTAAAATTATGTGGTATTGACATCCAGTCGTTTCCTTCGGGCGTGATCCCTGATCGTCATAATACCCGTTGTGTAGCTCCTGTGCGATGTTAATTACACTACCTACTACCGTACTTTGGGAGATAGTACACTACTGTTTGTGAAAATTACAACACCATGAAGGTATAATGTAAATGAACCTGTACGCTGCGGGAGGTAGACAATTTGTACCACTACAATTTCATTTACACCAGCGGCATGGTATAGAACTGTGTACAGTGAATGTTATCCCCCTTTTAAGTGACCGCTGGCATCAATCACCGTTTATGAGTTGTCAAGCGAATGACCTTCGAGAGGGTCCTTCCTTTTGTTGGGTACTCTACCCTGTCGACCGGGAGGTGTGAACGCTTTGGGGGAAAGGCAGAAGGTCGCTTCGGTAAAATCTCTCTAGCGCCAAACGATACGCCGCACAATACTATGAAAGGAAAGCGTCAGTCGCAAAAGCCACTCAAGGCTCTATCGCTCAAGTTAGATAATTAGGTAAGGGGGTCGGACATGCAGATGAAAGAGCCGTTCTTAGAGACGATTGAAAATATCTGAGCGCCACAACGTAAAGGTAAATTAAACTAGTACCTACTATACGGTAATAACTTAATCCGTTATTACCGTACTTTGGAAGATAGTCACTATTTGCGAAACTTGCCACACCATGAAGGAATCTTGCAAATGAAACGAAACTTGGTAGGAAATCTATTAATCGATTTTATATTTTCACTAATCAGTTTGTAGAATTCTAGCGAAAATAATAAATTAAATCATCAATAATATTTTTTTTAATAAAGAGGAATTAGAAAAGCAAATTCTACTACAAAATGAAGATTTTTGCAAAAAGACAAACTTTAGAACCGAAACAGATTTTGAGAAAATACAGAAGAAAAAAAGGACTTCCTTTATATATTAAATGGAGTCAAAGGGAAAGATATGTATCTTATGTACGACTATTTAATGAAGGTTAAACCAACTAAGAGGGCCTTCTCGGCCGCTGGTTATATTTGCAGCTCATTGAGAAATAGGTTGGGGAGGACACAATTAATACGATTTGTTTCCTTAAATCGTTATTTCAAACTCGAAAGTGATTTTCAAAGTGAAAGTGAAAGTCCTGACGAATCTATGGCACTTACAGTAATGGCATTTGGCACACAGGCTGTCCGAATTTTAAAATTCAACCTAGAACATTCTTAAATGAATTTAATAAGTTTTTTTCGTCGTCCTTCTTTTTACGAAAATGAAGAACAACTTGCAAATTGACTTTTTCTCTCTCTGTGACGTCACTATTAACGTCAGCTTTTGGAACCATGCCAACTTTTTTTCACCTTTCGTGTATTCGCGATAAATGGTGTGGTAGCAAACAGAATCGAATGACCTTCGTTTGAATCGAGATTAATTCATTTTGATTTCATGAAAAATGGATTCGAGTGAAGCTAAAATTATCACTATAATTATTATTATAATTATTAAAATTATCACCGGCATTCTTCAGTGCTTTTTTATACATCAGCGATCGTTAAAGATAAAAGGAAAATTTTAACATATTTGAAATCTGTGGAAAATTTTACACCATATTGATACGTTAGATTTTCTTTTAATTATTAATTTTTCAGATAAATATTTATATTTTTTGGCTTGCGAAGCAAACCAACACCACTAACTATGTGACCCCCACCAAAATAACTGTTTGCGAAGCAAACCAATAACCCCACAAAAGCAACCAGCATGGGCAACGCCGGGCTAGCCACGCAGTGTTTAGTAGTTTAATGTAACATAAGTCGTTACATTGATTTGCAGATTATTTTAGACGACATGAGGAAAGATTAAAACCCCAGTTTAACATTAAAAGTTCTAAATTTCAACTGCTCAAAACTTGTTCATAATTGAATTTCATGATTATAGTTCTGTTTATTTTAATTCACATAATCAGAATACCTATTTTAAAAATAAAGGTCATCCTTTAAAAAGATTATTTGATGAAAAATTTAATTTAACGACAAACTCTGAAGCAAATAAAAACTGTTTATTTATAGTGGTCACTATTTTAAACCTAACGACACTTTTCGTATATTTGTGCGACTTCCAAGACAGAAATAATAAGTAATGTTCGCATATATACTTTTTCGACCGTCTGTAGAATCGTACGGAAGAATAGTTACAGTATCCCCTTGTTTTAACATGTTTGAATCCTGCATTACCTACCACTCCTTGAAGTCTGTACAGGAATTTTTCGAAACACCGTATATACTGCTATGTTGATTCGCAAACAAAGAACTTCTAAATAACAATAACTCTTGAAATGGACCGAACATGTATAAATTAAGCATTAATGTCAATAACTGGAGCAAAGCCAAGACCGAAAGAATACATTAACCCTACACATCAAAGCAGTACTAGATAATCAATAAAAACAATGTATTCCTACGAACAAAGAATTGATATATCAGACAATGAAAAATATTTAAAAAGTGTTAATGAAACGTATCGATCCATTATAAGAGGAGATATGAGACAATGCAGTGGAATTCTTTAAAACTTCTAGTTCAAAGTCAAAATATTAGAATAGTTTATTTCCGATAAGTAAACTGGTATCTACGAAACTTCGTATTACTGAACTGCGTGAACAAGGACGTAATCAACAGTTTGTATCTAGTCACTTGTAATTTTTACAAATAAGTGTCAACAAAGTATTAACCCTCCAGGTGTTTTCGACGAGTTATCTCGTCCATCAAGATCTGTCCAATTTTAGAATGACGAGATTTCTCGTCAGACGTATTACCAGATAATTCTATTACCAGGCTATTACGATCTATTTACCAGATCAGTCCACACAGTGAATGCTCAAGGATATGAATCGGAAGTTTATGAAGGACATTTAAAATATAATAAGATATAACATTCAAAATTAACACTCGTTTTTAATATCCTAAATATTAAAAATATTAAATTTACAATCTTTTAAAACTCATCTCTTGTAATCATCGAACTGATCATAGGACTCTTTCAGAAACTGTATCAAAGTGGTATTCTGGTGGTACTAGAGTATGCACTTCCTATCAGTCCACGCAGTGAATGCTCAAGGATATGAATCTGGGAATCTGGGAATCTAGAGTGAATGAGGGACATTTAAACTATAAGATATAACATTAAAAATTAACACTCGTTTTTAATACCCTAAATATTAAAAATATTAAATTTACAATCTTTTAAAACTCATCTCTTGTAATCATCGAACTGATCATAGGACTCTTTCAGAAACTTTATCAAAGTGGTATCCTGATGGTACTAGAGTATGCACTTCCTATCAGTCCACGCAGTGAATGCTCAAGGACATGAATCTGGGAATCTGGAGTGAATGAGGGACATTTAAAATATAAGATATAACATTAAAAATTAACACTCGTTTTTAATACCCTAAATATTAAAAATATTAAATTTACAATCTTTTAAAACTCATCTCTTGTAATCATCGAACTGATCATAGGACTCTTTCAGAAACTTTATCAAAGTGGTATCCTGATGGTACTAGAGTATGCACTTCCTATCAGTCCACGCAGTGAATGCTCAAGGACATGAATCTGGGAATCTGGAGTGAATGAGGGACATTTAAAATATAAGATATATCATTAAAAATTAACACTCGTTTTTAATACCCTAAATATAAAAAATATTAAATTTACAATCTTTTAAAACTCATCTCTTGTAATCATCGAACTGATCATAGGACTCTTTCAGAAACTTTATCAAAGTGGTATCCTGATGGTACTAGAGTATGCACTTCCTATCAGTCCACGCAGTGAATGCTCAAGGACATGAATCTGGGAATCTGGAGTGAATGAGGGACATTTAAAATATAAGATATAACATTAAAAATTAACACTCGTTTTTAATACCCTAAATATTAAAAATATTAAATTTACAATCTTTTAAAACTCATCTCTTGTAATCATCGAACTGATCATAGGACTCTTTCAGAAACTTTATCAAAGTGGTATCCTGATGGTACTAGAGTATGCACTTCCTATCAGTCCACGCAGTGAATGCTCAAGGACATGAATCTGGGAATCTGGAGTGAATGAGGGACATTTAAAATATAAGATATAACATTAAAAATTAACACTCGTTTTTAATACCCTAAATATTAAAAATATTAAATTTACAATCTTTTAAAACTCATCTCTTGTAATCATCGAACTGATCATAGGACTCTTTCAGAAACTTTATCAAAGTGGTATCCTGATGGTACTAAGTATGCACTTCCTATCAGTCCACGCAGTGAATGCTCAAGGACATGAATCTGGGAATCTGGAGTGAATGAGGGACATTTAAAATATAAGATATAACATTAAAAATTAACACTCGTTTTTAATACCCTAAATATTAAAAATATTAAATTTACAATCTTTTAAAACTCATCTCTTGTAATCATCGAACTGATCATAGGACTCTTTCAGAAACTTTATCAAAGTGGTATCCTGATGGTACTAGAGTATGCACTTCCTATCAGTCCACGCAGTGAATGCTCAAGGACATGAATCTGGGAATCTGGAGTGAATGAGGGACATTTAAAATATAAGATATAACATTAAAAATTAACACTCGTTTTTAATACCCTAAATATTAAAAATATTAAATTTACAATCTTTTAAAACTCATCTCTTGTAATCATCGAACTGATCATAGGACTCTTTCAGAAACTTTATCAAAGTGGTATCCTGATGGTACTAGAGTATGCACTTCCTATCAGTCCACGCAGTGAATGCTCAAGGACATGAATCTGGGAATCTGGAGTGAATGAGGGACATTTAAAATATAAGATATAACATTTAAAATTAACACTCGTTTTTAATACCCTAAATATTAAAAATATTAAATTTACAATCTTTTAAAACTCATCTCTTGTAATCATCGAACTGATCATAGGACTCTTTCAGAAACTTTATCAAAGTGGTATCCTGATGGTACTAAGTATGCACTTCCTATCAGTCCACGCAGTGAATGCTCAAGGACATGAATCTGGGAATCTGGAGTGAATGAGGGACATTTAAAATATAAGATATAACATTAAAAATTAACACTCGTTTTTAATACCCTAAATATTAAAAATATTAAATTTACAATCTTTTAAAACTCATCTCTTGTAATCATCGAACTGATCATAGGACTCTTTCAGAAACTTTATCAAAGTGGTATCCTGATGGTACTAGAGTATGCACTTCCTATCAGTCCACGCAGTGAATGCTCAAGGACATGAATCTGGGAATCTGGAGTGAATGAGGGACATTTAAAATATAAGATATAACATTAAAAATTAACACTCGTTTTTAATACCCTAAATATTAAAAATATTAAATTTACAATCTTTTAAAACTCATCTCTTGTAATCATCGAACTGATCATAGGACTCTTTCAGAAACTTTATCAAAGTGGTATCCTGATGGTACTAGAGTATGCACTTCCTATCAGTCCACGCAGTGAATGCTCAAGGACATGAATCTGGGAATCTGGAGTGAATGAGGGACATTTAAAATATAAGATATAACATTAAAAATTAACACTCGTTTTTAATACCCTAACTATTAAAAATATTAAATTTACAATCTTTTAAAACTCATCTCTTGTAATCATCGAACTGATCATAGGACTCTTTCAGAAACTTTATCAAAGTGGTATCCTGATGGTACTAGAGTATGCACTTCCTATCAGTCCACGCAGTGAATGCTCAAGGACATGAATCTGGGAATCTGGAGTGAATGAGAGACATTTAAAATATAAGATATAACATTTAAAATTAACACTCGTTTTTAATACCCTAAATATTAAATTTACAATCTTTTAAAACTCATCTCTTGTAATCATCGAACTGATCATAGGACTCTTTCAGAAACTTTATCAAAGTGGTACCCTGGTGGTACTAGAGTGTGCACTTCCTATCAGTTCACGCGGTGAATGCCCAAGGACATAAATATGAAGTGAATGAGGGACATTTAGGTAAATGATATTCGGCACAAAAGAGATACAGTGGGGTTGGACAAAAATGTGGAAACAACTCGTGATATGAATGCTTGAAAAGAAATGTTTATTCTAGTGAAATGTGTAGGTGTCACTGGTGTTTTTACCTACTGACACCACCTATACAATGTCGTACAAGGTCAGTCGTTGTCGGGGCACTGTTCAGTGAAACATACTAATTGACCTATTTTTGTATGTAACTTTATATTATTGCAGTATACATAATGTACTACATAACGGGAAACCTCATTATGAGAAGTTCCCACCATGAAACCAAAGAAAAAGCGCCTTCACGGTTTAAACCAAACCACTTTTCCGCAGCGTATCCACAAAAAACCACTTTTACCTGTCCTATATACGGGGGGTAAGGGGTACATCTGCGGTGTCCATGTCCAAGTTGTAATTGAATCATGACAGAGCTAACAGATCTCTTGAGATAGAGCTAATGTGGGCAAATTGTTGAGATCGTCTGGTGGGTGCTTCCGTAAGCAAGGTAGCCGAAATGTTTAATGTTTCAAGCGGTACCATATATAAGATTTTTTCCGCATATTTGAAAAGCGGGTAAACATCATCCGCAAAATCCCAGCCCCGACGAAAGTATGTGTTGAGTGATCTTGACACACGATCATTAAGGAGGATTGTGACTAAAAATAAGACCGCAGCTGCAAACGTTACTGCTGAAATGAATGTAGTGCTCGCATTTCCTGTGAGTACTAAAACAATCAGAAGAGCGCTCCATACGCAGGGTATTTCTGGCTGTGCTGAAATTCAAAAACCATTCACCAGTGATGCTAATACCTGTAACATGAAAAAATGGTTATGTCATAAAGCCTGGACTATGGAGCAATGGAAGACAATAAATTGGTCGGATGTGTCTTGTTTCCCACTGTTTCCCACTTCTGGACTTCTGGCCGAGTTTACGTCTGGCGAACGCCATCCCAGGCCTATAAATACAGATTACTTGTCACCAAGAGTGAAACATGACGGGGATTGTGTGATGGTTTGGGAAGCCATATCATGGTTTTCTGTGGGCCCCATGATTACTCTGCAATGGCACATTAAGGCCTAGGATTATGCGGACATTTTGGCTAGTCAAGTCTACCCCTTGCTACGAACTTTATTTCCCAATGGTGATGGTGTCTTCCAAGACAGCAAAGCCCTGTTTGCACAGTTCACATCGTCTATGACTGGTTTCTGAGCGCGAACATGATTTGTCACATCTCCCCTGACCACCACAGTCACCAGACCTCAATATTATTATATCTTTGTGGTCTACATTGGAGAGGAAAGTGCATGATCGCTAACTACCGCCATCCTCGTTATCTGAACTAGCCACCGCTTAGCAGGAAGATTGGTATAAGATTCCCTTGGCAAACATACAGGAACTGTATAGTGCGACATGGCAAAAGCTACCACTACGCAACTAAAAACATTAAACTTCCACCCTTGCTCAAATCTTACCAGTGCCAATAGCACTTACATTGTTAATAGTTATACTATAAGCAATTGTTTTTTATTCTCATGTATATTTTGTCCAACCCCTGTATGTATAACGGAAATCCTCATCATGAGAATCTCACACCATGAACACAGATAAAGAGTGATTACACCTGCCCCGCGTTCGGCAACAGGTGGCATCACTCCTCATGACAGTTGCCCAAAGCTCAATTTGACCATCAAACTGCAGCAAAATCAAGTCCAAAACCAGCAGTCGCTCTTAGAGGAGAAGCCAAGGGTTCGCCTAAAGCTGAGAACGTCGCGTTGCGGTGGGCTCAAGTCACTTTTTGCGCAGCGTGTCCATCACAAACCACTTTTACCTGTCCTATTGTAAGGTAGGTAAGGGACACACCTGTTGTGTCCAAAGGTTACATGTTTTTTGGATGTTTCCATATTTCTGTCCAATTCCTGTACCTCTAACATCAAATATGATGCATCCATTTTTAATGTACCCTGAACATTAAAACTGTTACATTTACATTTTAAAACTCATCTCGTTATTATCGATCTGATCACAAGACTTTCGGAAACCAGATCATAGTGGCAGGACTAGAGAGGTATGCACTTCATATGAGTCCACGCAGCTCAAGGACATAAATCTGAAGTGGATGAGGGACATTTAGGAAAATGATATACGGACAGAAGAGATACCTCTTGTCCTGAGGCTAATGGCAGATGCACGCATAAGTGCTATTCATTCCCAGCTAGAGGAAATTGCCTCTTCAGAATATATTAGACCCTCTCTTCTTAGATTCTTATTATTTTTATCCATTGTCCAAATAATTGCCTCTCAAGACTCTTGCTCATGGTATAATCCCTCAATGGCTTATAGCTGACAATGAATTTGCCGAAATTTACGCTGCGTGATTTTGAAGTTCATCGAGATGGATTTATATCAGTAAGGTTTCCAAATTTTGCACACACTCTGACTTTTTTTACCAAAAAATATTCCGGCTTTCCAATTTTCACAAGTCTAAATTTGTTAAAATTTTTCTTTGGTGATCATTTATTGAAACAATATGCAGATATGTTCAGTTTTGTTTATGCCATAAAACATTATAAAAGGAATCTAGTTTTACCCATGTAATTCTCACATGAAACATCATTTTTGTTAAATGTACAAATCCGCAAAGGCGTTATGATTTTATTCTCTTTATTTTGCATTGGTAAAGGTAGCAAAATTTGTAAGTATCAAACTACACGCGGCACACAATGTCATATTTTGTCTTGCAGTCAAATTTTGGCGACTTTCTTCAGAGCCAAGACGCAGCTTGAAAACCTGTCATTAATGTGATAAAGTCAAAATTGCAAATTTTAGGATGGAATTTTAAGGTTATTGGTATCTTTAGGTTTATAATTTAAATGCGACAGACGGATTTTAGTTTGAATAAAAATTCAAAAAGAGGGTTAAAAAAGAGAACAAACGTACCCATTCCTACAGAAAATGTCATAAGCTTATTTCTATACATAAACTCAATATGTTACATTCCATCTGCATAGAAATTCTTCTGAAGCAAAACGTCCCATTCGTCATTTTCCACAAGCTTAATCGCTTCTACTTTTATGTTCCTTTGAAGCAAATAAATGAAAAAGTTAATATTTCATAAAACGCTCGACATTCATTTTGCCTGTATAAACAGTCCAAATATGCATTATTTCTATCGTGTATTCCTTAGAAGCAAGAGCCATCCCATATTCAACTTACGTATCATAAAAACTACTTTAACAAGACTATGTTTCTGACATCGTTTTTGTTGTTGAGAAGCTAGCATAAATTTATTCACATTTATTTCCTGATATTTCCGACTTCACTAGCACAAATTATTTGAAATGGACATAAATTTAACGGAGAAAAATTAAGTTGAATATTCACTAACCAGTTTTCGAGATCGAGGGCAAATTTCAAAGTTATCTTTCACATTGGTTCATTAAAAATGCTATGACAATTTTCAAACTTATCAGTCTGTTTAAGATTAACCTTTGAAACCAATTAGTAAGTAAATATTCACAGACCAGATTTCGAGAGCTAATTCCAAAGTAACGATTCATTCTGGTTCATTAAAAATGTTATGACAATATTTCAACCTATCAGTCTGCTTAATAGTAACTTTCGAAACCAATTAGTAAATAAATATTCACAAACCAGATTTCGAGAGCTAATTCCAAAGTAACGATTCATTCTGGTTCATTAAAAATGTTATGACAATATTTCAACCTATCAGTCTGCTTAATAGTAACTTTCGAAACCAATTAGTAAATAAATATTCACAAACCAGATTTCGAGAGCTAATTCCAAAGTAACCATTCATTCTGGTTCATTAAAAATGTTATGACAATATTTCAACCTATCAGTCTGCTTAATAGTAACTTTCGAAACCAATTCGTAAATAAATATTCACAAACCAGATTTCGAGATCTAATTCCAAAGTAACGATTCATTCTGGTTCATTAAAAATGTTATGACAATATTTCAACCTATCAGTCTGTTTAATAGTAACTTTCGAAAGCAATTCGTTAATAAATATTCACAAACCAGATTTCGAGAGCTAATTCCAAAGTAACCATTCATTCTGGTTCATTAAAAATGTTAAGACAATATTTCAACCTATCAGTCTGCTTAATAGTAACTTTCGAAACCAATTCGTAAATAAATATTCACAAACCAGATTTCGAGAGCTAATTCCAAAGTAACCATTCATTCTGGTTCATTAAAAATGTTATTACAATTTTCCACCGTATCAGTCTGTTTAAAGTAACTTTGGAACCAATTCGAAGTTATGTTCAATACATTATGTTCTTCGCCCAGTGTTTTTCTAGTGAAGGAGAAAATGACTTTTAGAACGTGTTTCTAAGCGCAACTTTCTTCCTTTGAAAACCCAACATTGTTGCTTGTTAAAATAACGAGCAACTTCAAAGGGAGTGATTGGAAAGCGACTTGAGTTGGGATTGGTACGCGCTTTTCCTTTCAAGTTTCGTCTGTACTTTTCTGATCTTTTACAAAATTCGTTATTATAAGCTCTATAAAAAGAGTGACAAAGATACGATTAAAAATGGATAGATTGATCACGATATGACAACAAGCCAAAATTTCAGTTGTGTACAGAAAGATAGGCCGAAGAAAATCGAATTCTGATATGATCACTCTCTCTTCAAAAACACTTGTCCTTGACACACCTAAGGATAATACAAAATTTTCGCAATTATTATGTGATACAATTGTTTTGAGGGGAATAACTGAATTTAACATTAATTAGAGAAATGCATGAAAAGTAAAGCTTTAAGAGATGACGTCATAACGTTTTGTATTGTTTTCAGAAATAGAAGAAACATCCAGAAGATAAATATATTATCATGTAGACCCACGAATCTATTGTTCATTTTTCAAAGCATAAAAATTATTCTGATTTGAAAAAGGAGACATTTGGAGTATACAAACATTGGAGCATACAAACATTGGAAAAAGCAAACATTTGGAGTATACAAAATGAAACATTTTTATAGGTTACTACTCTGTACTATAGAGATAGATACAAATAGTAGGGTCAAGGCACAACTCTCATTTCTTCGATTTCATTTTCCAATACAAACGCCTATGATTACGTATATTAGAAATAAATTTTGAAAGAAATGTTTTTATATTGTTTCGCATAAAAAAGTTTTTCATGCTACAAAATTTAATATTCTGTAAAGCAATAAATTTATCAGAATGCTTTAACATGAAAGCTATTCGAATGAAAATAAATTAAAATGACAGTTGACGTTAGAAGAAAGAAGGTTAAGAAAATAATACATCTATAGCATTTAGTAACACCACCTTTATCTCTAATAGGTAATCAATTTCGGCACAGAACACACAAAAAGACGTTTATTAAAATCGGTTGTCTTTTTTGGCCAGACATGCTTATTAACCATATGGGCTGAACGCTGGAAATAACTTCTTTTGTTGGTGCAAATTCTTTTATAGTCAATTATCTACTCCTCTTAACTCTCCAAGTGGTTTCGATGAGATATATCACTAATAAACATCTGAACAATTTTGCTAATTATGAGATATCTCATACAAGATCTGGCACTTTTGCTATTGACGAGCTATCTAGTTCTCAGGACATTGTCGACTATCGATGATAACGAAATCAAGATCTGGTCAGTTTTTCTAAGAACTAGATATCCCGTCCATTTAAAAACATATCAGATCTTCATAGAAATATTTAGAAAACCTGGTCAAATCTTCGTCATCTTAACTCGTCCATCAAGATATAGTCATGTCTCGTCTATCAAAATATGGTTAGATATTGTCTATCAAAATATGGTCATATATCGTCAATCAAGATATGGTCATATCTCGTCCGTCAAAATATCATGCCTGGTCCATCAAAATATGTTCAAATCTCGTATATAGAGATATGGTCATATCTCTATCTACCTGGTCCATCAAAATATGGTCATTATATACCTGGTTCATCAAAATATGGTCAAATCTCGTATATATGGATATGGTCATATCTCGTCCATCAAAATATGGTCAAATCTCGTATATAGAGATATGGTCATATCTCTATCTACCTGGTCCATCAAAATATGGTCATTATCTACCTGGTTCATCAAAATATGATCAAATCTCGTATATATGGATATGGTCATATCTCGTCCATCAAAATATGGTCAAATCTCGTATATAGAGATATGGTCATATCTCTCTCTACCTGGTCCATCAAAATATGGTCATTATCTACCTGGTTCATCAAAATATGGTCAAATCTCGTATATATGGATATGGTCATATCTCGTCCATCAAAGTATGGTCAAATCTCGTATATAGAGATATGGTCATATCTCTCTCTACCTGGTCCATCAAAATATGGTCATTATCTATCTGGTTCATCAAAATATGGTCAAATCTCGTTTATATGGATATGGTCATATCTCGTCCATCAAAATATGGTCAAATCTCGTATATAGAGATATGGTCATATCTCTATATACCTGGTCCATCAAAATCTGGTCAAATCACGTATATAGAGATATGGTCATATCTCTATCTACCTGGTCCATCAAAATATGGTCAAATCTCGTATATATGGATATGGTCATATCTCGCTCATCAAAATATGGTCAAATCCCGTATATAAAGATATGGTCATATCTCTATCTACCTGGCCCATCAAAATATGGTCAAATCTCGTATGTATAGATATGGTCATATCTATATATACCGGGTCCATCAAAATATGGTCAAATCTCGTATATAGAGATATGGTCATATCTCTATATACCTGGTCCATCAAAATATGGTCAAATCTCGTATATATAGATATGGTCATATCTCGTATATATGTATATGGTCATATCTCGTCCATCAAAATATGGTTAGTTTTGCTAATGACGATATATATCGTCGCCGATAGCCTGCATGGGGTTTAATTGGCAAATAGGTTGAACCCTCCGGTCAACTATGAACATCAAAACTGTTTTTAAAAAATTTTCTAGGCGTTTAAATAATATTTGCATTTTTCTATGAAAAAGAAAATTGATTATTCTCTCTGATCAATTCCAATTACAGTTATTCAAGTTATCTCGATTAATGAAGACTCGATCTGCTCGTAAAAATATATTACTTAAATTTGAAATAAATATACATTATTTAGACGGTAAGAAGGTAGGGATTGCAAGTCACAGTAAGGTCAAATGACCGTTTGACCCTCTCCTTAATCCCAAGACGAGTGCCAACTTCCTGCTTCACGGCTCGGTGCTTCAGATGTAACAGACCCTGGAAATGTACATTTCCACTAATGCGACCCAACCGCGACGCAATCGAGACACCTAACGACCACCCTGCCCCATCTGCAAACTTCTCCGTCGGCCGGACACTGAATAGACACGGAAACGCGGTCCAAAACACCAATTTTCCCCCAATCTGCGCGCCTTTGGCCTCGTGGGACATAATCAGCGCTCATTCCGACGTCGTAACAACGCTTTTATTACGTCGTAAATTCGACTTATGACACCCTTTGGACGAGAGAGGGGGTTCGGATTTAATTCCTTCCCAGCCCGAGTCGGGAATTTCGTCGTGTAGGCGATTGTTTGAATGTCTTTGTGGGTTTCGTTTTGAGATGGAGGAGATAATTGAGCTTTATCGATTGGACGCGTTTCAGTTTCTGGAAATGTTTTGGATAAAATGAGCCGCGGAGAGACCTTGGAAATGATGTGTGATCAGTACAGATATTAGCGTCCTACTAAGCGCTTGTAATCAATTTTGGATTATTCACACTCACTTTAAGATGACGTGTGAGGGATGAGATTATTTGACTATCGTCTTATAAAAAGGATGTTCCGTGTAAATAAATTATCAGAGTAGGACTTTTATTTCCTGTTATTCCTTGATCACATTAGGTAAATGATGAAGTTATCTATAAATTTAGCCAACCAATGTCACTTGCTGTATACGTGAAGGAAAGACAATCTACCGAAAAACTCAAGTGTCATTCTTTCCCTCTCTCCATCTTCTCTCTCTGTATCTCTAGCCCTCCCTCTCTTTCTCTCCTTCTCTTTCTCTCTCTATCTCTATTTCACTCTCTATCTCTATTTCAATCTCTATCTCGATTTCACTCTCTATCTCTATTTCAATCTCTATCTCGATTTCTCCAACTTTCTAATTCTCCAACTCTCTCTCTCTCTCTCTCTTTCTCTAAATCTCTTTATTTCTCTAACTATCTCTCCTTATTTATCTTCAACTCTCTACTTCTCCAACTCTCTCCTTCTCTAAATCTCTCTATTTCTCTAACTATCTCTCCTTATTTCTCTTCAACTCTCTCTCTCTTTCTCTCTCTGTCTCTTTCTCTCTATCTCTTTTCTCTCTCTATCTCTCTCTTACTCTCTCTCTGTCTCTTTCTCTCTATCTCTTTTCTCTCTCTATCTCTCTCTTACTCTCTCTCTCTTTCTCTAACTCTCTCTTTCTCTAACACTCTCTTTTTCTCTAACTCTCTCCCTTTCTCTAACTCTCTCTCTCTTTCTCTAACTCTCTCTCTCTTTCTCTAACTATCTCTCCATTTCTCTTTAACTATTTCTCTTCAACACTCTCTCTTCCTCTTTCTTTCTATATTTCTCTCTCTATCTCCTTTCTCTCTCTATCTCTCTTTTCCTCTATATATCCTTTCTCTCTCTCTCTCTTTCTCTCTCTGTTTTTTTTTCTGTCTCTTCCACTTTCTCTGACTTTCTCTTTCTCTAAGTCATTCTCTCTTTCTCTAACTCTCTCTATATATATCTCTCTATTTCTCTTTCTCTCGTTCTTTTTCTCTAACTATCTCTCTCTAACTCTCTCTCTCTTTCTCTTTCACTAACTATCTCTCTTTCTCTAACTATCTCTCCCCTTCTCTTTAACTATTTCTCTTTCTATTCCTGTCTCTTTCTCTTTCTGCCTCTTTTTCTCTTTCTCTCTCTATCTCTTTTCCTCTTTCTGTCACTTTTTTTCTATTTCTCTAACTCTATCTATATTTCTATTTCTCTTTCTCAAACTATCTCTCTTTCTCTAGCTATTTTTCTTTCTCTAACTCTCTCTTTCTCATTCTCTAACTCTCTCTTTCTCTTTCTCTAACTCTCTCTTTTTCTTTCTCTAACTGTCTCTCTCTGTCTCAAAATCTCTCTCAAACTCTCTTTCTCTCCCTCTCTCTCTCTCTATCTATCTCTCTCTCACATAGACAGTGTTCTATTTTAGATAAGACACTTAACATAATGTTGTTATTGCTCTGTCAATATGATAGCATTTGTGAGTTTTATTTTAAGATAGATGAGATAAATTAGCTTTATCGATTAAAAGCGATTTAGATTCTGAAAGCATTATGGATAAGATTAGTTGAGTTAGTATAAGACCTCCCCGTAATGTGTAATCAGAAAGGATATCTTCTACCTTCAAAAAGCTTGAACTTAATGTCTCATATTTCACACTTAAAATGACGAGTCGCTAAGATAAACCCCTATTTTACCACCGTCTTATAGAAAGATTTTCAGTGTAAATAAAGTATAAGGAACTTTTACTTCGTGTTATCGAGTATTCCCACTCAGTAGATTACATAGTTATCTTAAAATGTAGCCAAGCGGCGTCACTTTCAAAGTACCTACAGAAAATTATGATCTAACCCCAAAGCAATAGTGCGGTCTACATTTAGGCGTTAAAGAAAACCTCTTCAAAAGACAAAGAACTATTTTACATTATACACACGAAATAATGTAGCTATTGCTGTCGTTTTGAATGCCTTTTTGAGTGTTTCGTTTTGAGATGGAGGAGATAATTGAGCTTTATCGATTGGACGGTTTTCAGATTGTGGAAATGTAATGCATAAATTAGTAGAGTAGGGACCAAGGAAATGAAGTCTAATCAGTAAGGATAATAGCTTTCTGCTAAGCGTTTGGTGTTAATATCGCATTGTTCGCACTCACTTCTAATGTGATGCGGTGCAAGCAGGAATCCATATTTTAACATCGACTTACGAAAGGGACTTTCAGTGTTATGAAATTACCAAACAAGAATTTTATTTTCTGTTATCCAACGCTCTCGCGTGGTAGGAATGTATCCAGGTGCCCAATTCAGGTTTACATGTTCCGGAAATGCGTTATACTACAAAAACAATCGCTTCAACTCATTAGCAAAACAGAAATAGTGCCTGTATTCTAGTTGATATGTTCGAGAAAATAATGTTGCTTTTCCAATGTTATTGTGAAAGTCTTTGTGGGTGTCGTTTTGGGATGAAAGAAACGATTGAGCTTTTTCTGTTGAAATCTTGAAGTGTTAGGGATACAATTAGTCGCAGTGGAACCTGGGAAAAGATGTACACTACCCTGCAATAATAAACAAGACATCAAGGTGTGATGGTATAAGGGAAAGAATATATGCTTTAGAAAGAGAGTGGTCGCCCTCGTGCTGAAATTACACTATCAATTCATGGCATACTTTCAACAAGGTTTTGATATACCGCTATGGGTATTTGTGTCCATTCCAGCTGTAAGAATGTCTCCAGTTCAGCTGTAGATTTCGGACGTGGTTCCCTAGTCCGTAAGCGTCGCTCTTACTCGTCCCACAAATGTTCTATGGGGTTTAAATCGGTACTCTGAGCAGGTCAGGAAAGATGTTTTACATCCATATCTCGATAACACTGCTTGACAGAGGCTGCAACGTGACATGGGGCGTTGTCGTCCTGGAAGTAACATTCGTCCATTCCATAAAATTGCTAGAGCGTAGGAAGAACCTGATGGTCCAAAATGTTCATGTAGACGTCGGCGTTGAATTGACCAGGAAAAACATGCAAAGGTCCCTGGCCATACCGCGAAAAACACCTCCAAACAAATAGTCGGATTGTATACAAATCCGCTGGCTCCTGGTCCATTATTGTAGTTGTTATTCATTACAGTTGTTTGGACATAGTACGGGCACATACATACAGACGGACAGTCAGACACAGAAACCACTGATTTTGCATTAGAACCAAAACAGATAATCCAATTTTGTTTATATAGTTAAACAATGTTCATAAAAATTGTTATTTTCTATGCAAAATTCTCCGACACGAATTCATGTCAATATGGCTTAACCTTCTGAAGGATATCATGCTAAGAAAACTATCTTTGGAAAAAAAAAACAATGTTACGAAAGAATGAATTTATAACAGTACACGAATGTAGTATTTCGCAAATTACAAAAATTTAGTGTTTTTATTTATTTTAAAGGGAGGTGTGCCCACATAAGTGTCTCTCCGCCTGATTAGCACAGTTGTTGACTTTAGAAAATCAACTGAGAAAATATTAAAACACCTTTGAAGAATATTAAATACTTGGATCATTTATACACGAAACATTATCTATTTGAAGAAACTGGCAAATTGTAAGAAAATGAATATAACTAAGGGGCGCGCCCTCTTCTACGCTCGCCATCCCCCAGGTTCAACCCCCAACTCATTGGTTTGCTGCGCGAACATGCTCGCTACGCTCGCGTCAATGAAGACATGTGTAGCAGACGAGATTGCTTACAAAATAATATATTGCAAAAAAATATTTTTCAAACATAACTTTTTCGTATTACCGAAAAGTTATAACAGTAACTCTGGAATCAGAATTGAAATTAAAACTTAGAGCAAATTTTGACTCGAAATGTGAGCGATACTTTGGAAATTGAATACCCAACAAGTTTTTTGTGTGTACATTTCACAAGCACTCGAGCCACCTACACTTTTTTATAGAGTTTGCTGTCGAAAGTTGTAGCGCAAGCGTCTTGTTGAACTATAATTGAAAAATCCTAAATAAAAAAAAAATTCTAAAAATTCCTCCTGAAAATATCAGCCGCTTTCTTTAATTTCTATTATAAGCTGCAACAGCTCAACTAAAAAAAAAAAAATTTCAATGTACTTTCATCCGATAACGCTAAAAATTCAATCGAGGCGCGAGGCTTAGTGGTAACCAAACAATCGTATAATGTTGCCAAAACGCCATAACAAATAACGTCTTTTTTATTAATAATTAATTAATCTTTATTCTTCTTAATTATTAATAATATTACTACTCAATAATAATATTACTTAATTATTAAAAATATTAATTAATAATTAATTTATGGCAATAATAATTATTAATTGCCATAAATAACTAACCGTTGCATCAATTCTTTTTTCGTTATCTTTCCCTTTTTCAATTTGCGTGCCACGTAAGAGAATATATATAGATTCTCCGCAGAAAATAAATAGCAAACTGACTGGAATACAAATAGAAGAGTACCAGGTTCAAAAATAAAATTTGTCTATAATTGTAGAAAATAGTTTTCCTACATTTTTTTTGCTTTTAAATTTAAATATTTATTTTGTATTTTTGTAAAGGGCATCATTAAATTTTCTGGAAGCTTCTTGTAGCCAGTCATAAAAACATCAAGTGATTATTGTATATACCTTTGATTATTCTTTATTGATGATTCCTGTTCCACTTCTGACCGTAACCAATAACCCATTGTGTTTCTTCAGTACGACGTAAATTAACTACCTACCTATTTCATTTCAGTTATGTTAAGTTGAATTGCTCTTTCCTCCAAGTAAACTTTAATGTTATTCTTTAGAATTTTCAATTCTTTCCAGGTGATAATATATTTCATGAACAGACGATGATGCAAAATAACAAGTATCTTTGATACACATTAGGGCCGTTTAGAAGTATTTTTTGAAACGAAGATTACGCGAGAAAAAAAAAATTATTATTGCATATACAAATATTATACGAAAAAACACAATCGCTTAAGAAAGCAAAAATTATGCGAAATAGAAGACATTTGACGAATTAAAATTAATGCAAAACAAACTGATTAAAATATATATACAAAACAAAATAATATAACTAATCAAAATTTGTACAAGAAAGTAATGAGTTCGTAGAACAAATATCATGAAATGAAATAATAATTTTACACTAAAAATTATTCGATACAAGTTATTAAAGAAAAACAATTTTCGATAAAAGCATTCTTTAAATTCGCTGTGCAGTGTTAGGCTTTAAAACGTGATGGAAAAATGATTAATTTCAAAATAATGAAACCTTCTTTCTGTATTGATACTTCTCATACATTATAGAATCTTAAGAATAACAAAGATTATTTGAAACAACATAAATAGTTTAGATAATAAAATCTTTATTTTGTCAATGCTTACTAAGTTAACGGCATCGAAATAATTCTCCAAAACGAAAATGAAGCGATTTAAGATTAATTTTACAATACAAACAATAGAAATATAATAATAATTTAATTCATCAAAATCTATTAAAAACAAAGCGATTTTACTAAACAGAAATTCCACAAAGATTATATAAAAGAGCAAAAGGAGTTACACGAAAAAAGGGGTTTTAATAAACAAAGATTATATTAAATAAAACAATGTAAAGCAGCAAGAATTATACGAAATAAGTGGATCGGATTAAAACCAATATTATGTAAAGTAAGATATCTAAAGAAGTATGAAGAGTTATGAGTAAAAAAAATAAATATTTTATTCAGTAGCGTTATCAAGATGATTTGCACAAGCAAAACTCGGTGCAAAATAAAATTATTTTATTGAAGATATTTAAAAAATACTAAGGGAGAACTAAATCAATAAGCTTATAGCACATAAATAGTGTAGAAAATAAAATATACACAGGAATTTCGTCTGAGTTGAACGCTTGTTTAAATGTCTGGATTTCTATTTGCGAGTATAGAATATAATTGAACTTTATCGATTCGGCGCGTGTGGATATGCTTCAAGTTCTGGAAACATCAAAAGTTGAATTAGTCGTGAAAAGGCCTCAAGGAGAGAAGTGATATGTAATCGGAACCGATAGCAGTTTTGTGCCAAGAGTTCGGTGTTAATTACACGTCACTGAAGTTAAATTTTGAGATGACGCAAACCAGTTGATGGTGTCAAAAGACTATTAATATCTTGCGCGTTAACAAATACACAAACAAAAGATGACACGAGATAAAATAATCTTTTGGAGGCAAGGATTTTATATAATAAAATCAGGAAAGAAAGATTACGCGTGCTAAAATTATCTTTCAAAGGCGGTAAAAAAGTGTGTGTAATTTTGCTAAACTTATATATATATATATATAGATTACACAAAATAAAATAACTTTACGAAAATATTCTTACAAAATGAAAATTTTGCGTCAAAAATAGCAATTTTTTTTTTAAACTTTGATTAACTATACAAACAAAAATGGATTGTTTGCTCATCGATTATTTTCTCCCTATTTCAAGTTATTTATCTGTTTCTGTTCTAATTCAGAATCAGTGGTTTCTGCGTTTAGTGTCTGACTGTCTGTCTGTCCAGATGTGTGCTCCTGCACTATGTCCAAACGACTGTACGGTTTGTCTTTTAAATTAAGTCACTTCATTTCTTGTGTCGTTCTGGTGCTTGTGGAAGTATTAAGTATCATACCATACTGACCCTATCTTGATTTCGTCATCACCAAAGTGTTGGCAATATCTTAATGAAGATGCAATTGAAATTAAACGTGTATCCAGGATACAAATCTAGCCACTGCACGACCAGCACCGTGACAGCTCTTTTCGTGGGCTCAGGTGTGACCACTGCTTGTTGACGCTCGCCAACCCGCGGTGATTGCTACGTATTCCTATTTGTTTTTCTTCGCAAACGAACTCTATAGACACGCCGTGATGAACTTGATGGTAATGGTAATGGTAATTTTAATTAACGTCGTACTAGAGAAACACAGCAGGTTATTGACGACGGTCCGAGATCAGTCCCTTAAGGGAAAGATCCGACGACAACACCTCGTAATTTTGAACCACGGTCAGATGACGAAGCAAAACCTGAGTTGGCACCCCACTCTCAAAACTTCCACACCAACCCAACGTGAGAACTTTCGACCACGACAGATTTAAAGTGCACCAGCCGCCTCTACACCATACATTTACAAACATCCATGCCCGGACCCGGTATCGAACCAGGAACCTTCCGATCTAAAGACTTAACACCTTAACCACTATACCGGTTGGTCGCCGTGATGACCTTGAAGTGGTTATTATCAACGACGTAAATCACAACACTCTAGAATCGGACTCCATGGCATGGTTCCAAAGGCATTTGGACGAAAAACGCTTGTGACGTCAGCGATCAAAAATCGCAAAATCATCGCATTTCTTCAATGACGTCACATTCCGGAGAGAAGAAAGATGAAAAAAACTAATGAATTCATTTTTAGAGATGATTACTCACGACAAATATATTTACTAAAGAATATTTTGACCAAAGACTACATGTCTAGTAATATCTTAAACAATCTAAATTTGAGCGTGGCTGTTAATTCTTATTTCTATTTCATATCATGGTTACAGTTTTCATGATTAAAAAATACATTCACAATATCGTAATGTGCGTATGCATAATAAATGCAACAAGATACAGCGATGTTTGCAAATACGCTATTAACAGTCGCGCGTACAATAAAATTAAATTCACTAAAAGTTTGCCCTCATTCATATCATAGTAAATAAATGCATTATCTTCTTGCCGCATTATTTAGCAATGTATGTCAGATTCATGTTACACTACTTTTATGTTGTTGCGTGAGTGTTATACGATTCCACAGAGCAAGAGTGGTCGAATCCACTAATAAACACAATGGAGAAAAAGCAATTTTCTTGTTACCAATTTTTATATATTTTTATTTATCTAAAATAGGATTTAATATTTTGAAAATCATTTATCAGGGATCAATAATAAGTTATTTTGCAATTCGAGAAGACTTAAACCATTGCATTAAAAAAAAGTAAAAGGTCGTAATAGAAGGTAGGTGAAATTTTCGGTATTTTGTAGGTTAGGCCACTTTTGCACAGATAGCCGCATATTTCACCGTTAGCCAAATGTTCGTTAGCACCGTGGCATAATTAGCATCGTAGACAATATAATTCAAACATTAAAACATTTACATCAAAGCATTTTTTATTAATCCTGTATTTTGCTATTATATTGGTGATGTATCAATATACGTATTTACCTTTTCATGCTTTTTAGTGAACGAAACTAAAATCCCTAAGCTTCTAAAAGTATAACATAGGACATACAGAAGTAAGTTGATTTATCAAAGAAACAGAGGAATATAAAATTTAAGCTAAAGATTTTATAACTTAACGAATGGAAATTATAACTCAGATTAGATCCAACAAAAACCTTGAGTTTCACTGGCTCAAATCATTTTCAAGGAACATTCTTGAGTTACCAAAATATGCTAGATAACTAAAAAAGCAAGATTTGATTTATCAAAGAAATAGTGAAACATAAAATTTAACTAAAACTACAAGATTTGATGATGGAAAAAAACACTATTTCTTTACTAAGCAGTAAGTTAATAACCCCTAGTACTTAACAAATGGAAAAAAATGCAGATTAGATCCTACAACAACATTGAGTTTCACTGGTCATCTCAAATCAAAGGCACGTTCTTTAGATGGCACATTCTCAAAGGCACATTCTTGAATTATCAAAACATGCTGGACAACTGGAAAGCAAGATTTGATTTATCAAAGAAATAGTGAAATTTTAAATTTAACTAAAACTACTGCAAGATTTGATAACTTAACAAATCGAAAGTAACCCAGATTAGATCCAACAAAAACATTGAGTTTCACTGGAGATCTCAAATCATACTTTGGATCAATTTCCTATTTTTCTGATTTGTTTTGAAGCTGTACACTTGAATATTTTGCCACCCATTCAATGTAAATCTGGTAGTTATTCTTATGTTTTAAATCTCTTTTTATTTAATTTTTTATTATCTACCGTTTCGCGCAGCTAATCGATTTTCGCGTATCCTGCGCATAAAATCCAAATCAACCAACCCAAAGTAGCTTTTTTGTTAATAGATGGAAGTAAATTGTTAACAATCCAATTCTGCTCAAAGTTCCATGAAAAACGAACAATTTTCCTATCTAAATGATGACATATCTATATAAATAAGAATGGAGTGTTTGTTTGTACATTCAATATTTTCGACCCATTTCAAGTTTTCTATCCGTTTTGGACCCTTCTGATGCCGAATCCGCCTTTTTCTCGTTTGGTGTCTGTCTGTCTGTCTGTCTGTCTGTCTGTCTGTATGTTGTGCCCTATACACGTCCACGCTGTTTAAGATATTTTCATGGAAATTTGCATACAGTGAGTACTTATCTTGATTTAGTGAGTGGAATTGGTTGCGAAAGTCTGTCTGTCCGTCTTTTTGTTCTATGTTCGATTTTGTGTTTGTGTGTTTATGTAGGCATCACATGAATTGCATTCCAGATATTTGATTGAATTTTATTTTATTTTATACATTATCTATTAATATAGTGAATGCAATATTAAACATATCTTTATTGTTATATTTAGATGAGTTTCATGCTAAAACACCTGAGTAAGTATACTCAAATCAACCATAATTTGGTAGTTTTGGAAAAATTGGAATGTCTATTGAATATTACGATTACTTCGATTGTTTTACCAGTACCGCTGAAAAAGTAATTATTCTTCAAAAAATTATATTTTTTAATGAAATTTCAGCTCTGATACTTCATTTATTTCGAGTCTTATTTTTGTTCTTAGCGCAATGAAAACGATTTTGGAATATTTGAGACAGACGATATTTTTCAAGGAAACGAGAATGAACAAGATCGCGTGAGCAGTGATATTTTCTGTTTCTTTCGCTCTGAATTAATTTCACATTTCTAAATTTCGTGCACTTTTAGTTGTAAATTGTGGCAACTGTGCGAGATCAAGAGATAAAAATGAATCACAAATTAATATCTTTAGAACAATTTTTCCGACATCTTTTATTTTGTTCTATTTTACTGTTTTCTGTTTTAAATATTTATTATGTGTAATAAATGTGTTTTCCTTCTCATCACACCCAACAGCACCACAAAGTATTAGACTTGAAAATGTTAGGTAAGTTAGTATAAATTTTCAGTAAATTTTAAGTGTAGTTATGCCATTATTGAAAGAATAATGCCATTATTTAAAGAATAATGCCGTTATTTAAAGAATAATGCCGTTATTTAAAGAATAATGCCTTATTAAAAGAATAATGTCGTTATTGAAAGAATAATAATGTTTCAAAATCCAAACTAGAACTTTTTCCAACATTAAAAAATTCGTTGTAGTAATGACAGGAGAAGATAGCAAAATTTCACAATGTCACATACCGGGGGCAAGAGTGCCACAAGTAAAAAAATATTGTTTTGTTGACTATGAGTGCGAGAGCACTCGCCGTAAATCGTAATTTTAATTAATTGAGTTGCACATGAAGAGAACTTAAGAAAGGGAATTCCAAATCTTCCTATAAATCGTCTTTTATAGTATTAACCTTAGTATCACCTTTCGTCTTTTTGTAGCTTTGTCATACAGCAATTGTGCGATGTATGTGAAATGTATTACATGAATGGATATGCATGTGTAGGATTTGTGTCCAAAGTAAGTTGTAGAAAATATAAAGATGGCGAAAGGTGTTAAAATAAATTTTTATTCTACAAAAAACGTAAGTCATTATATATTTTGGTTATCTCTTCAATCTAGAGTAAACGAATTCAAACCGAGTAAGGTCGGGTATTTTGCTAGTTTCTTATAAAAATAGTTCCAACGTAAAAACCCAAACTTCCGCCTTGTTTAAGTACTAAAAAAACACTACTGGTCATCGCTTCCCCACCAGAACAAAGCAAATCAATTGCTGAAATCTGGAAGTAAATATTTCCTTTACTTTCACATCTCGATGTTAAACCGGGAAAAAAATAGAATTTCTTTTATCTTGCTTCAAGTAATAGGTGGATATTTTTTCCATCCCTCAACAAAGAAGTACTTCAAAAGCGCAGCTTTTATCCCACTCCAAACTGTAACACTTCTCTCTGGGAATAAAAGAGAAGAAATAACGATCAAAGTTACAGTTATTCTTTCCTTATGATTACATTTTTTCTTCACGTTTCGTTTGATTGGAGAGATAAATTGTTCTGAGGGTGAATTATAAAAAGAACCGACTTCAGTTTTGAGAAAAAACTTGCTGCGATCTCATAGCAACAATGTAGCTGCCAGAAAATGTTAATGCTAATTTCTAGCACTTTCTTTGATGTAGAATGTTTCAATTATTCATGAAGAAGTACGTAAATATTCCTGAGTAATTTTGTTTGAGAAATTTACACTTCAATCGTTTGGATAATGAAGATTGTTCTACTTATAGATGACTTGCAAATGAAAGTGGGATCCTTAAAAGGAATTTAATCAGGAAAATAGGATTCAAAGCACGTTCAATCAATCATCATAATTTTTACCAATATCATGAACCAATAGTAGTTTCTTTATTTAATTTAACTGTAATATAATAAAGCAAAACGGCAAACTAAATATTTAGCAAGAGAAACTATTTGATTTCTAGAATTATAATTGAGTTATTATTTTAGTTGTAACATTGGTAAAAAGGAAAATTCCATCAGTATGAATTTTTTTATCTAGAAACTGAGCTATATATATCTATATATATATATATATATATATATATATATATATATATATATATATATAAAAATCTTAATTGCTTATTCATTTCTTAAATTATTGCTAATATATTAAGCTATAAGCTTGATTGCTTATAAATTGAGCTATAATCTTAATTGCTTATAAATTCCAGACACACCTCGTAATTTTGAAATTCGGATGACGAGGTCAACACATGAGCTGACACTCAACTTTACAAACTTCCACACCATGCCAATGTGAGGACATATTAAGCCACGGCTGATTTAACGTGCACTAACCCCGACGTTCACGGATCTATTTGGTTGAACCGTTTCGAACTAGCAACTCTCCTGTTGCTAATCATTTCTCTTCCAAATGGGCTACCGCGTCCCGATCCAATCATAAACGGACATGTACATGGCGGCTGGTGCATGTTAAATCTGTCGTGACCTCATATGTCTTCAAGTTCGTATGGTGTGGTAATTTGGTGACCGAGTTGCCAGCTCATGTGTGACCTCATCATCTGACCTGAGTAGTTCAAAATGATGAGGTGTCGGCCTCGGATATTTCCCTTCGGGATTGAGCCTGCAATTTCGCTAATTACGAGTGATGTTGCTCCAGTGCCGACTTCATTTCAACTACCTACCACAGTTCAAAGAAGAATATTTAAAGCTTTAACGATGGCCAATGAATCCTGTACCATACAGAGTAGTACAAATTTCGCGTTGTCCTGGTTTCTTTACCTTTGGGATTGATTCCGGACCGTCGCCAATAGCCCGGTTTTGTTGCTCCAGGGCATCGTAAATTACATTACCTTCCTACCTGTAACGACTGAGTTTATCTGATTCATATACACTAACCTACAATAATAGACAGGACACCATCGGATTTGCATAAAATCCAACTGCTTGCTTGGGGATGTTTTTTCGTGGTGTGGCCTGGGACCTTTACATGTTGTTCCTGGTCAATTGAACCTACATGAACATTTTGGACCATCAGGTTCTTCCTGCGCTCTGGCAATTTTATGGAATGGACGAATGTTACTTCCAGGACAACACTCCATGTCATGTTGCAGCCTCTGTCAAGCAGTGGTATCGAGGTAAGGATGCAAAACGTCTTTCCTGGCCTGCTCAAAGTCCCGACCTAAACCCCATAAAACATTTGTGGGATGAGTTAGAGCGACGATTACGGACCAGGAAACCACGTCCGAAATCTACATCCGAGCTGGCGACATTATTGCAGCAGGAATGGACACAAATACCCATTACTGTGTACCAAAACCTTGTTAAAATTGGTAGGTAGGAAGTTGTTTATGGGTTGGTAGTGCAATTACAGCACATGGGGTACCATACCCCTATTAAAGCATGTATTGTTTCCCTTATACCGTCAGATCTTGTTGTCGGGTCCATAATTGTAAAGTAGTGTACGTTTGTTGCGATTTGACAACAAACAAATAATGTTGATTTCTGTGCCACGTACGTTATTTAAATATGTATATTTCATAACTTTGAAGAAGTACGCTTTGACATAACGTATGCTTTTACATGCAAATTAAAGCAGCAATGTCTTCTTTACCTCATTTACATTTCCTATGATTTCTCCCTTAATGGTATAATTACATTAGCGACTGAAATAAAGGTTTACAATTTGAATTTTCCCCATTACTAATTAAATTAATTCATCGCTTTTAATTATAGCGAGTTAATAAACATTTTTGCATGCGTTACCGTATAGTTAACTATTCACTAATCATACCTTTACCAGACTATGACTCTCTTACCAGAGCTAATAAGTCAGTTTAATATATCAGGTATCGAAAAATCTGTAATTCATAAAATGTTACGAGGTGTAATATAATGCTTATTTCATAAAAAACGTGTTACTAAACTTAATGTATTGTAGGCAAAAGTGTGAATAGTCTAGTAGAATGTTAAATATATTATCTAGTTGAAAAAACTAACAATTGACTAGACAGATGCAGATTATTTGTCTGCGCTTGTTGACAGAATAACCCGAAATCCAGTTATTTGGACTTGCGTGGTTTCACACTTTGGCCGACGATATATCATTACTACCACCCCAACGATGCCATTCTGTGAATGTATTAGGTTAAGATAAGGCCACAAATCTTAATTCTTAGTGGAAATGCCGAGATGCATGCGAAAAGAATAACTTATGAATCGTAACTTGATTTTTCCTGAAGCTTTAAGCATTGAACACGTTTTTGCAGATTTGTGCCTTTGATTTGGTGGTAGCGATATAATCCATTGAAAAAATTGTATCGCTTGTTTCCTTAGAATATAATCTTTTGGGAAATTTTGATTGGTCATTTCCTTGTAATATGATTACTTGAAAAGATTTTATTGGCCCATTCTACTAAAGATAATCCTTTGGAAAGATCTATTTACTCCTTTCTTTAGAATGGAATACTTTGGAAAGATTCGATTGGTCCTTTTCTCAATGGTTTTTATACAGTCATGTGTGTATTTCTCTCACTTGTATTATTAAATCTTTTTTTCTATATGTATGTCCATATTTGATGTTGTGTTTTGTGTTTGGTTCAGCTTGTCAAGGCATGGCATTTTCACCATAAAAACCCGCAAATTCAGTCAACCTTTCCTTAGAATAGAATCATTTGGATAAGTTTCGCTTGGTCCATCAATTAGAATAGAAGCCTTTAGTGAAGATTTGTTTGGTCATTCCGTCAGTATAAAATCCTTTTGAAAGATTCAATTGACCCTTTCTACAAAGTAAAATTCTTTGGAAGGAGATTTAATTTATCTTTTCCTGAGAAGAGAATACTTTGGAACGATAGTGTAACTCATTTCCTTCGAATATAATCCTTTGGAGAAGATTCGTTTGGTCCATCCCATAGAATAGAATCTTTTGGAGAAGAGATAGATTTTCGCTTGGTCCTTCCTTTAGAATAAAGTCCTATATAAATATTTGATTTGTCATTTTTACAGAATAGAATACTTTGGACAGCGATTCACTTGATCTTTTCTTTAGAATAGAATACTTTAAAAATATACTACTAGTACTTTCTTTTGATTCGAATACTTCCCTTGAAATAGAGTACTTTGGCAAAGAAATTCGCTAAGTAGTTCCTTAGTGATGAATATAATTCTTTAAACAAGAGATTCGCTTGGTTCTTTCCTTGGAATAAAATCCTCTGGAAAGATTCTATAGAACAAGATCAAAATTGGTTACAAATCGTGTAGGCAATGCAGCAGTTTTCAAGCAGAAGTAATGCTTGGTAATTTGCAATTAACGTTGTACTAGAGCAACACAACGGGCTATTGACGACGGTCCGGGATCAATCCCTTAAGGGAAAAAGCCGAGGACAACACCTCGTAATTTTGAACCACGATCAGATGACGAAGCTACACCTGAGCTGGAACCCCACTCTCCAAACTTCCACACCAACAAAACGTTTGGACTTTCGATCACGACAGATTTAAGGTGCACCAGCCGCCTCTAGACCATACGCTTACAAACATCCAGGCCTGGATCCTGGTTCGAATCCAGAGGCTAAGACTTTAACCACTATATCGGTTGTTCGCCGAATAATGCTTGGTAATCTCTCAGAAGATTTAGAAATATTATATAATTACTTTAGTTGTAGCAAACTGAACAAGAAATTAACTACGCTGAAAAAGTTCTGGCTTTCCAAATACTGAATTTCTGACCCTAGGCTCCATCGGAAATGAATGCCTGGCTCAGCTACTGTTTAATGTGCGGTACAGCAAAAAACGATGTAACCAAACTTTGATAAATACACGTTTCTTCGTCTGGCTTACAAAACTAAGATAAACGCATTCCAGATTCTTATTTGCGGTGTTTGGGAGCATAAATTTCAACTTTCAAAACTTTTCCCATCACTCTTTATTTTGTGTTTCATTCTATTTCGTTACTAAGTGTAAAAACTTCAGTTCTTTGCGATTTCAGGACAGTTTTGCTGATAAATTATTATTAGCGACCAGAGTTCTTACAGAGAATGAAATAAATGTTGGTCGGAGGAAAAACATTTTGTGGATATTTATATCTCTTGGGGTAGTACAGAGTCTCAATATTTCCTTATTTTAAGATTCAATTTCCAAAGATCTTGTATAATAGGTTTATGTTTTTCTCGAGGGGATTTGACTTAAAATAGGTCTTACCTTTCGAAACCGGGGAACCACACTTAACTTTTGAGTGTCACAAAAAAGCGCAAGTGCGAAAACTTTTTTTCTTGAAATATATAAATGATGCATAAATGAACGATATCGCGCTCAAAAGAGCATTAGTCAATAATTGTTATAAAGACTCATTTATTTCGTGTGACGTCATCGGCTGTTGCAATCGCTGCACAAAGGTAAGTCACGAAATGCGCACTGTAGCTTACATTAATTTAGTCTAGCTCCGGCCTCCTTCCTGTGAGCACGACGTTTGAGGTGTTATTTCATTTGTTTCGTCTCTCCCTCTACGCTTTATAAATAATAATATCAATAAAATATTAGTATTTAATGCTTGTTTTGATATATATATATATATATATATATATATATATATATATATATATATATATATATATATATATATATATTTATATATATATTTGTATATATATATAGAGAGAGATATAGATATAGATATACAGATATAGATATATAGATATAGATATATAGATATAGATATATAGATATATATATATATAGATATATATACATACATTCCTGCAACAAGAATGCCGCCAGCACAGCTGTAGATTTCGGAAGGGGTTCCCTGGTCCGTACGCGGCGCTCTAACTCATCCCACAAATGTTCTATGGGTCGGGACTCTAAGGCAGTCAGGGAAGACGTTTTACATCTATACCTCGATACCACTGCTTGACAGTGGCACAACATGACACTGAGCGTTGTCGTCCTGGAAGTTCCATTCGTCCATTTCATAAAATTACCAGAGCGTAGGAAGAACTTGATTGTCCAAAATGTCGATGTAAGCGTTGGCGTTCAATTGACCAGGAACAATATGAAAATTTCCCAGGCCATACCACGAAAAACACCCCCAAACAAGTAGTCGGATTGTATGAATACCCGCTGGCGTCCGGTCTCATTATTGAAGGGTAGATTTGTCCGGTTTCTTTTCAGAACTAAATCAAAATTATATGTTTCTGTTCGCAGAATTCTTTTGTATTGACGTGATTGTATATTCAGGTGGGTGTTCATAATTTCGAATATCAAAATTATTTCAGGGCTTATTCTTTTATTCACAAAAAGTCATTTTAGCTCTTCAGGTGGTCGTCATGACGAAGCACCTTGTCGTTAACAAAACTGATCAGATCTTGAAGGACGAGATATGTCGTCATTAGAAAATAATTGACCAGTTCTTGTTCTCGTCCTCATAAACACTTTGGCGATATCGTGATGACAATATATCTTCTTTTGAAAAATTGGTCAGATGATGAGATATCTTGTTATTGGCAAAATTTGTTATATATTCATAGACGAATATATCTTCGAAACCACCTGGTGGGTAATAGAACCATATACTAAATGAAAATCTTCATTTCCATGACGAGAAAGATTTTCAGGGCAGACGAACAAATCTGGTGGAAAAAGAAGGTTTGACTTTCACCGCACAAATGCTCTCACACAGTGCATATCTCGGTTATCTTAACATGGCCTATCGTCGTTTTGTTGACGCTTGGCATTTGTGTTGATCCATCAGCTATCATACACTATATGGACAAAAGTATTGGAAACTGCATGTTTTTAAGAAAAAGTGCTTTATTATTCTATTTAGATGCGGGGGTAGGTCCACCTTATGTTTGTATTACAGCTGCAACACGTCGAGGCATACTTTCCACAAGTTCTCTGTAAGTCAGGGCAGGAATAGCTCCCCATGGCTATTGCTAGGCCGTGAGAAGAGATTGTTGTGAAGATGGGCGAGCGTGGCGGTGTCGTACTCGTCGCTTCAGTTCGACCCACAAGTGCTCGATAGAATTGTGATCGGAGCTCTGGGCAATCCAGTCAAGCAAATCCACCTCATTTTCAGAAAAACAGTCCGGCACACGTTTTGCAGTATGACATGGAGCTCGATCCTGTAGGAAGAAACAACCATCATCGCCGTAGTATTGTCATAGTCTAGGCAAGGCCGAATGATCCAGAACGTCAAGGTATACGTCAGCGTTCAGGATACCAGGTACAGAAAGCAATGGGACGAGTCCTAATTAGGAAATACAACTCCACACTAAGATGGATCCTCCTTCGAAGTTCTGCAGTGTCCAAATACTTTTGTCTTTTGTCCATATAATGTATCTGAATTTGGCATCTATCCTTTTGAATTTTTTTCTGGAGAAATGACGAAATAGTAGTCAAAAATAAGCCAAGTGATGTAACGTTCGTAATACATGCACACTGGAAATACGCGCCTCTGTAGTAGGGATGCGACATCGACCGCAAAACATCGATGTTCAAAATTAAAACATCAATGTTGATAAAACATCGTTCCAAATACATCGATGTTGATAAAATATCGTTCCAAATATATCGATATTGGTAAAACATCGTTCCAAATACATCGATGTTTTTAAAAAATTCAGTGTATTTAAACTTTTTTCCCCATTTCTTAAAACTGGTTTAGCAACTAAGGATGCAACATCGACAGCAAAACATCGATGTTGAAAATGCATCGCCCCCAAACTATCGATGTTTTTAAAATTCAGTGAATTCAAACTTTTTTCCCCATTTCTTAAAACTGGTTTAGCACCTAGTGATGCTACATCGACAGCAAAACATCGATGTTCAAAATTGAAACATCGATGTTGATAATGCATCGCCCCCAAACTTTCGATGTTCTTACAATTCAGTGCATTTAAACGTTTTATCCCATTTCTTATAACTTGTTTAGCAACTAGTGATGTGACATCAGATCCAATACATCGATGTTTTTTTATTAAACATCAATGTTTTGAAAACATAGACATCGACGTCGGATCCCTACTTTTCACACCCTTCACCTTTGGTCTAAAAGTATGTTCAATTTGCTGATTATGAAAATTATGCTACTTGGCTATTTTTTAAATTTTTATAACGGTACTTTTTTCATTTAAAAATAAAACATCGACAACGCAAAAATATCGACAAGTATAAACATCGATGTTACAAAAACATCGACCCCAATACATCGATGTTTTTTAAAAAACATCGATGTTTTTAAAACATCGACATCGATGTGGCATCCCTACTCTGTAGAAGGAATGATAATTTCCCCAAGAAAACGCACTTTTTAATAAATATAACTGAAATGCCACCCTTGCAGACACTGGTACTCTGAGAGTTACCATCCCGGTTTGCCCTCGCCTAAATTCGTCTTCATTACTCCACTGCTAACTTACGCATATGAAGTAAAGGTACGTTTAACAAAATTCATTCTGTTCATAATGAAACAGGAAACGTATTAGATTCTCTATATACGTCTTCATTTCTCTACATACGACTGCTCTATTAACTTTCTATTTTTCTTGTCTGTACACTTGCTCTTGCCGAAGGAAAAATGAACGCTAGTTTCCCTTGTGGGTGGTACGCTTGATGCGAACTCTTACATTTCTCAATGTTCTTGAGAGGGGAAGTCCTTAATTGTTTAGGAAGTCGCTAGCTGTTTCTATATGAACAATAAGCATGAGGCTGCTTGGGAAACGGAGATATTGGAGAAATCTTTATACGTAGTTAATGTATATCAACGAAATTCATGACTTCGAGACACAAGCCAAACCTTTGGTGATTTTTGATGATGTGGAAGATTGTTTTATAACCAGAGGGAAATTTTGCTTGTTGAATTTCCAGCATCTTCGTAGTTTTTATTTGAGAATTTCACTGTGAACTTATGAATTAATATTGTATAAAACTTATGAAGCTTTTTTTTTAGGCTGTAATATTTTTGGCGCTTGAATACTTTTTAAACTCGGGCCACTGTAGAAAGTTGGGAGCTGTGAAACGTTGTTTTTTCGTGTAAAGGAAGTATGAATGCGAGACAGACAAAATTCGTAGGGGCTTTTGATGATGTGGAAGGCTGTTTTGTGACCAGAGGGAAATTTTGCCTGTTGAATTTCTAGCAGCGTCGTGGTTTTAATTTGAGAATTCAACTATGAGCTTATGAATTAGTATTGGATAAGACTTATGAAGCTTTGTTTTAGGCTGCAATACTTTGGGAGCGTGAATATGTTTTTAAAATCAGGCCAGAACGAAATGTTTTGAGGATTCAACTATGAGCTTATGAATTAGTATTGGATAAGACTTATGAAGCTTTGTTTTAGGCTGCAATACTTTGGGAGCGTGAATATGTTTTTAAAATCAGGCCAGTACGAAATGTTTTGAGGATTCAACTATGAGCTTATGAATTAGTATTGGATAAGACTTATGAAGCTTTGTTTTAGGCTGCAATACTTTGGGAGCGTGAATATGTTTTTAAAATCAGGCCAGAACGAAATGTTTTGAGGATTCAACTATGAGCTTATGAATTAGTATTGGATAAGACTTATGAAGCTTTGTTTTAGGCTGCAATATTTTGGGAGCGTGAATATGTTTTTAAAATCAGGCCAGAACGAAATGTTTTGAGAATTCAACTATGAGCTTATGAATTAGTATTGGATAAGACTTATGAAGCTTTGTTTTAGGCTGCAATACTTTGGGAGCGTGAATATGTTTTTAAAATCAGGCCAGAACGAAATGTTTTGAGAATTCAACTATGAGCTTATGAATTAGTATTGGATAAGACTTATGAAGCTTTGTTTTAGGCTGCAATATTTTGGGAGCGTGAATATGTTTTTAAAATCAGGCCAGAACGAAATGTTTTGAGAATTCAACTATGAGCTTATGAATTAGTATTGGATAAGACTTATGAAGCTTTGTTTTAGGCTGCAATATTTTGGGAGCGTGAATATGTTTTTAAAATCAGGCCAGAACGAAATGTTTTGAGAATTCAACTATGAGCTTATGAATTAGTATTGGATAAGACTTATGAAGCTTTGTTTTAGGCTGCTATACTTTGGGAGCGTGAATATGTTTTTAAAATCAGGCCAGAACGAAATGTTTTGAGAATTCAACTATGAGCTTATGAATTAGTATTGGATAAGACTTATGAAGCTTTGTTTTAGGCTGCAATATTTTGGGAGCGTGAATATGTTTTTAAAATCAGGCCAGAACGAAATGTTTTGAGAATTCAACTATGAGCTTATGAATTAGTATTGGATAAGACTTATGAAGCTTTGTTTTAGGCTGCAATACTTTGGGAGCGTGAATATGTTTTTAAAATCAGGCCAGAACGAAATGTTTTGAGAATTCAACTATGAGCTTATGAATTAGTATTGGATAAGACTTATGAAGCTTTGTTTTAGGCTGCAATACTTTGGGAGAGTGAATATTTTTTTTAATCAGGCCAGTGTGAAAAGTTGGAAGTTACGAAATGTTTTGTTTCTGCGTATAAAGGAAGTATGACTACGAGGCAAAAACAAAAATCTTAAAGGCTTTTGATGATGTGCAAGAGTATTTTGTGAACAGTGGGAAATTTAATTTATTGAATTTCAAGCAGCATCGCGTTGTTTCATTTGAGACTTCCACTAGAAACTTATAAGTTAATATTAGATTAGAGAAGTTTTATATTTTAGGCTGCTTATTTTTGGAGCGAATACGTCTTTGAAATCAGGCCAGTATGGAAAGTAGGGAGTTACTAAACGTTTCGTTTATATGTATTAACCCTCCTAGTGTTCGTCTAGACTTGCCCCATCAGCAAAACTAATTAGAACTTGATGAACAAAATACCCTGTTGTTAGGGGAAAAAACTGACTAGAACTTTATGAACGAAATACCTTATCCGTTAGTGGAAAAAACTGACTAGAACTTGAACAAAATACCTTGTCGATAGAGGAAAAAACTGACTAGAACTTTATGAAATAAATACCTTGTCACTAGAGTAAAAAACTGACTAGAACTTTATGAACGAAATACATTGTCGTTAGAGAGAAAAACAAACCAGAACTTGAACGAAATACCTTGTCGTTATAGGAAAAATACTGACCAGAACTTTATAAAGTAAGCACCTTGTCGTTAGAGGAAAAAAGCTGACTAGAACTTGAACTAAATATCTTATCGTTAGAGGAACAAACTGACTAGAACTTTATGAACGAAATACATTGCCGATAGATAGAAAAACTGACCAGAACTTGAACGAAATACCTTGTCATTATAGAAAAAATACTGACCAGAACTTTATGAACGAAATACCTTGTCGTTAGAGGAAAAAACTGACTGGAACTTGGTCTCGTCAGCGTCAAAAATCGTCATTATCTTGAAGACGAGATATTTTGTCAGTGCAAAAATTGCCCTTGTCTAGCGAGAGTTCTCGATGAAAGTTTATGACTTCGAGGCAAGCACAAAGGAATTTGGGAGTTTTGATGACATAGAAGAACAATTTATGACCAGTGGGAAATTTCGTGTTTTTGGATTTCTTGCAGCGGCGTGATGCTTTATTTGAGAATTTCACTAGAAACGAATTAATATTTGATCATACTCAACACCCTACGCTGTATGGTATATCTTCAGGTACCTGGGGGACGCGTTTTGCATGATGTCTTACAGATCTCGATGGGATCCCGGTATCTTGCGGCTTTGTGCTAGAATTTGAGGGGATTTCGAATTGAATACCTCAATTGAATGATGAATTCCCGACTTGGAGAAGACTCGTCAAACTTCATGCATCCTAAAGGCTAAATGGCACTATTGTAAACATCCCAGTAAACATTGCTCAAGGGAACTAGTATATCCAACGTCAGCAAATTTTTTTTATCCTCAAAGTTTCCGATAAAACATTCAGAAATAATGTATCTGGAAGAAAATCACGAACCTTTATACTAAGCCGATCTTAAGTACACCCACCCCCCAATACACATTCCCTTCAATAAATATTTAAAAACCATTTGAAGAAGTATGTTGTAAACATAAGCTAGCAGATTATAGACAAAACATCTCCTTATATGTAAGTTAGACATCCTATTGCTCGCAACATTTCATTCCAAAATTAAAATATTCAACATCACTCCCAAAATAGTCCAAGATTCTAATAAACGACATTCCTGTACCAAAGAAAGCTGCCTAAGCTTCTCGATCCGTTCGTTGTGCCACGAAACCATCCCCAAGAGCTAGAATCTGAGCTGATTCGGAGTTGAATACATTAATAACATACCAGGACTCCGGATGAAAACTCAGAGCCCAAAAGGCTAATGGCACTTTTGTAAACATACCAGCAAACGCATCGAGAGGGGAAAACTAGGGCATCCGAAGTCAACATTGCATTTTTTTTCTTCAAAGTTTTCGATAAAACATTCAGAAAGAATGTCCCTGGAAGGGAAACAGGAGAACATTTACTAAAGTTATTTTTATTTCAAGAGTCCATAGGTGTGCATTATAGGTGGAGATTCGTTGTGAATTTTCAGAAAGGTCTTTTGCAATACACCTGTGCATTTGTTTCAGACTTTTCGCAACGGGAATTTTCTACGAGTATCGTTTTAGAAGAGTGTGTTTGTTTATTTATGTACTGAACAACGATGTTGCGTTCATCCGTCACTTCGGGATTTACATGTGGGAATATGCTGGAGTTTGGGGTTTCGTGTATTTAACTACAGCGTTACATGTTTTGTGATTTCTTAAGGTATTTGACTGATCAATGCTTTGAAATTAAACATAATTTCTTTTTATTTTTTTAAAAGAACACTATATGAATAGTTGTGGTGAATAATGCATTTTCTTTATTGAGATTCATGGAAAATAGTAAATTGCAACGAGGTAACCCTCCTTGGGGTTGCCTCGACGAGTACGCTCGTCATTTGGAAAACAGACCACATCTTGATGGGCGAAACGCTGGCCATATCTTAATCTCGTCATCAGTCAACGTTTAATCAACTGAACCTGAACAGCGCCGGGAAATTCTGCTAGTCAAATATATTTTAACCTTTTGACTGCGGCTCTAGATAAAGGGTGGAGCACGGAAATTTGCTGACTTGAGAATGAAATAAAAAAAATAATGAACACTTAGAAACTTACATTTTTATTTTTCTCATATTGGACAATAATGGAAGTTTCTAATTACGTGGTTTTAAACAGTGTATCTGGCAAATGTCTACCTTCACAATCCACACACTGCTGCAGTCGTTTTCTGAAATTCTCATGCACTCTTCCAAGCATGTCTTCTGGTATTCTTGCAATTTCAGCCTCAATATTGTTCTGTAGCTCTTACAGGGTGTTGGGACGGTTGCAATACACCTTCGACTTCATGTAACCCCAAAGAAAAAACGTCCAGGAACACGTCCGCGTGGAGTAGCTGCAAATCGAAAACGAAAAGCAAGCTGCACTGCAATGATAGAGTGGGAATTCGAGAAATGCACTTCAACACAAAATGAGCGCTCCTCACGTGTCCACTGCATTATGGCAACTGAACAGCAGATGAATACAAACCTCCCGTCGGTCACTATAAACCACGCCCACTCTCCTCTCTCTTCGACCAACAGCGCCGCCACAGCGTGAATTCTGAAAAAGCAATTTACCGCCCTCCACCCTGTATAACAAACGTGATTCTTTCTTCGCGTGATTCTTATAAATTTCAAGGTACAACTACTGTAACTGCAGTAGTCTAAATTCTCTCTTGGTGCGATTCTTATAGCTTTAAAGGTACAACTGATGTACTGACCGTAGTCTAAATTCTTTCTTGGAGCGATCATGGTACAATTTCTGTACCGTCCGTGGTCTAAAGGTTAAAGATACCTTGTTCAAATTATACAAAAATAAACGAATTTATCCTAAATCTCCTTCAAGGCATAAAACATTTTTTATACCTCTCAGCAAAAAATAGATCATACGAGACTGTCAGAGCAAAAGTGTCCTAACGCACAAAAACCCTGAAGTTGTGTTTTTACCTTTTATGTATACCTTTTTTTATAATGTTCATGTTCTACTCTTCTTACATAAGAACGAACAATTGTTGATCACTGAAAAAACAAATTTTAACAATCTCAAATCATATTATGGATAAATAAAAATATATATAAAATGGTGCAAAAAAAATCGCATTTATGTCCATTGGGAATGTTGGCGAGTTAGGCCACTTTTGCTGTAATAGCGTCATATATACCTTCATGTTATATTATTCGAATCTTCGAAACCTACGCGTATATAATGCTTTTCGAATTTCAAAGAACATCCGTTGCATAAGTCGAAGCCAAAAGTATATAAAAAAAAGAATCTTTGCAAACCTATTAGAGGTTTACAAAAAAAAAATACGCCCTACCCTGAAGTACAATTCGAATTTTTCTCCAGAGATAGGCATAGGATCTTTCATTCACTTTTTTGGCTGAAGTTTTTTGTGAAAATATACGACCAGGAGAATTAGATGCCTTTAGAAACTCACAATACAAAAATTCCAGTTTAGCGTTACGCAATATCTTTAAATTCTATTCCTTCAACAGAACAAAATTCTTTACGAGTGAAATAAAAGACGAAATCTGATGAATAGACAGGATGACGTGAAAAAGATTTCCAAACTATATTAAAGAATTTGTTATCTGGGTTTGGCTTTCATTTCGGTGTTTTTAATTTTGTCAAAAGGTTATCTGATCATTATTCTTCGAAAAGAACATCCGAAATCTCATAACTCGGGGAAGAACATTGGAATGGTTCGATTATATTCTTTGTTGATTCCTGTGTTTAGAATCAGGAATGCCGTTTCTTAGATCAATCCATTTCATTCAATTCGGATATTATGTCTTTTTTTATGTAATTCCACTGTGGGATTTTCTCTTCTGACCATCAAAGAAACGTACGATTTCTTAAATCTTTTCGACCGTGGTTCAAAATTACGAGGTGTTGTCCTCGAATCTTTCCCTTAAGGGACTGATTCCGGACCGTCGTCAATAGCCCGTTGTGTTGTTCTAGTACGACGTTAACTAAAAATTACCATTACCATTACTTAAATCTTTTCTAGATAATAAGAATTCGAGGGTAGGTAGGTTGTTAAGAGATTTAGATAACGTCGCCTCAGCGAGATATTGGCTCAAAACAGAGAATATTGGCAACGGTCTGAGATCAATCCCGAGGACACCACGTGATTTTAAACCAATCAGATGATGAGATCACACCTGAGCTGACACACTCTACTCTCCACACTTCCACACCACGTGAGGACATTAGAAGACACAACATATTTAACATGCACCAGCCCCCCCCCCCCTTCGTACACGATGGTCTTCGGTTGACGTAACTTTCTAGTTGATAATCCATTACTTTATCAACTGGTAGTACGCCAACCGGTCTCGTGGTTAAGGTTTTAGCCTCTAGATAGGAAGGTTCCTGGTTCGAAATCGGGTCAGCGCATGGATATTTGTAAGCGTATGGTGTAGAGACGGCTGGTGCACCTTAAATCTATCGTGGCCGAAAGTTCTATCGTTGGGTTGGTGTGGATGTTTGGAGAGTGGGGTTCCGTCTCTGGTGTTGCCTCGTCATCCAACCGTGGCTCAAAATTACGTGATGTTGTCCTCGGATCTTTACCTTAGGGGATGAATCGTCGTTAATAGCCCTTTGTGTTGCTCTAGTATGACGTTAATTTAAAAAATTACCAAATACCAACCGGTTGGTAGGTATTTTAATTAACGTCATACTGGAATAACACAACGGGCTATTGACGACGGTTTAGGATCAATAGCCAAGGGGAAAATCCCCAGCTCTACTTAATTTTGAACTACGGTCGGATTACAAGGACACGCCTTAGCTGACTGTACAAACTTCGACACCAGGACAACGTGAGGACATTTGAAACCAATACAGTTTTAACGTGCACCAGCCCCCTCGATCTTTGAATGAATTATAACTCGCAACACTCTAGTTGCTAATTCGTTACTCTTCTGACTGGACTACAGCGGCCCAATTAATGGACAGACACACACAAGGAAAGTTTTACTGACACAAAAAAAAAGGAAACACCATAGCCATGACTATAAGTGGAATGAGCGTTGCTATAGGAGACATTGTGACCAAATCAAAAGCTATGACCTACACGTCGTTGTTGAGAGGTGGACATAGAGAGTGCCATACCAGCTTATGTGTTGATCACGTTGTCTGACCGTGGTTCAAATGTACTAGGCGTTGCTCTCCTCGTAAATTTCTGACGGTTTGCGTGTTTTTGTAAACCAGTCAATTTGTTGCCCTCATTATATTATCCATCGGGATTGATCCCGGACCATGGTCGAATCGTTGTGTCGCTTCACTAAGACGTTGATTAAGATACTTGCCATACCAAGCTAAGCACAAGTTAAATGAATCTTGTGTGCAAATTAGTTCTGACATGAGGTAAGTTTAAATGCATTGTGTGTGCATATTAGTTCTTATATCAGGTAAGTTTAAATGCATGGTGTGTGCATATAAGTTCTTATATCATGCTAGTTTAAATGCGTTATGTGTGCATATTAGTTCTTATATCAGGCTAGTTTAAATTTATTGTGTGTATATAGTAGTTCTTATATCAGGTTAGTTTAAATGTATTGTGTGTGCATATTAGTTCGTACATCAGGTAAGTATAAACGCATTGTGTGTGCATATTACTTCTTATATCAGGCTAGTTTAAATACATTGTGTGTGCATATTAGTTCTTAAATCAGGCTAGTTTAAATAGATTGTGTGTATATTAGTTCTTATACCATGCTAGTTTAAATGCATTGTGTGTGCATATTAGTTCTGACATGAGGTAAGTTTAAATGCATTGTGTGTGCATATTAGTTCTTATATCAGGTAAGTTTAAATGCATGGTGTGTGCATATAAGTTCTTATATCATGCTAGTTTAAATGCTTTATGTGTGCATATTAGTTCTTATATCAGGCTAGTTTAAATTTATTGTGTGTATAGTAGTTCTTATATCAGGTAAGTTTAATTCATTGTGTATGTATAGTAGTTCTTATACCAGGCTAGTTTAAATGTATTGCGTGTACATATTAGTTCTTATATCAGGCTAGTTTAAATGTATTGTCCGTGCATATTAGTTCGTATATCAGGTAAGTATAAACGCATTGTGTGTGCATATTACTTCTTATATCAGGCTGGTTTAAATACATTGTGTGTGCATATTAGTTCTTATATCAGGCTAGTTTAAATAGATTGTGTGTATATTAGTTCTTATACCATGCTAGTTTAAATGCATTGTGTGTGCTTATTAGTTCTGACATCAGGTAAGTTTAAATGCATTGTGTGTGCATGTTAGTTCTTATACCAGGATAATTTAAATGCATTGACTGAGCATATTAGTTCTTATATCAGACTAGTTTAAATGCATTGTGTGTGCATATTTGTGCTGTTATCAGAATTGTTTAAATGCATTATTTTCGTATTATTTCTTATACCAGGCTAATATTCTGTTTTAAATGCAGTGTCTACGTGTCCTACTAACGAACAAAGAACAGAATGTATAAACAACCTTAATAAAAACGATTTGAAATAGCGTTAACATATCAAAATAGGTGGAGGAGTTATGTGTTCGGTGAAGGGTGTTCGAATTGGCTTTGCGATCTTCCGTCCAAGGGACTCGTGAAAGAATGAACCGTCAAAAATTAATCCCTAAGGATTAAGGATTTGGAGGAAGATTATTGGATTAGGGGACCTGTTAGAGAAAGTATATTGGAAGAAAAGAGGGGATCTCTAAGGTCCGGGGTGCATATAGAACAGTGGAATGCACCGTGAGATCAAAATGGAAGAAATAAGCAACTTGAGAACGCGCGTGACTAAAGCAAAGATTAGCGGGGTTGGAAAAGTTTTCAGAGAAATATTCCACTGCTAGTTTAACCCACCCATACAGATTTGCATATCCATCCGGTGCTTTATTTTTGTCTCATTGAATCTCTGGTATAGAGAGGCTAAGGGGATAAGGCAGTCGACTTGCAGTCAGTCGATTTTTGAATAGTTGTGAAGTGTTCTTAAGAGGACTTCCATGCTTAAAAGCAGTTTTCTCACCTACAAATCCTTATCGCTGCTATCGCTTCTTCAACTTATTATCACTACTAGTGCTTATATCCACTAACTCCTTATCCCTGCTATGGATTCTCTACGCTGACTCATTATCTCTTCTATCACTTCTCTCCATCAACTCATTATCTCTTCTATCACTTCTCTCCATCAACTCATTATCACTGATGTCGTTTCTCTCCCCCAACTCATTAGCACTCTTGTGATTTCTCTCCAACTACTCATTATCACTGCAATCTCTCCTTTCCGTCAGTCCATTATCTATTCTTTCACTTCTCTCCACCAACTCATTATCACTGCTATCGCTTCTTTCCGCCAACTCATTATCACCGCAGTCGCTTCTCTCCGCCAATTCATAAGCACTTCTATCACTTCTCTCCACCAACTCATTATCACTACAATCGCTTTTCTACGATAACTCAGTATCACTGCTAACACTTCTCTTTACCGACTCATTATCATTGTAATCTCTTCTCTCCGTCAACTCATTGTCTCTTCTATCACTTCTCTCCATCAACTCATTATCACTGATGTCGCTTCTCTCCCCCAACTCATTAGCACTCTTGTGACTTCTCTCCAACTACTCATTATCACTGCAATCTCTCCTTTCCGTCAGCCCATTATCTATTCTTTCACTTCTCTCCACCAACTCATTATCACTGCTATCGCTTCTTTCCGCCAACTCATTATCACCGCAGTCGCTTCTCTCCGCCAATTCATAAGCACTTCCATCACTTCTCTCCGCCAACTCATTATCACTACAATCGCTTTTCTACGATAACTCAGTATCACTGCTAACACTTCTCTTTACCAACTCATTATCATTGTAATCTCTTTTCTCCGTCAACTCATTATCTCTTCTATCACTTCTCTCCATCAACTCATTATCACTGATGTCGCTTCTCTCCCCCAACTCATTAGCACTCTTGTGACTTCTCTCCAACTACTCATTATCACTGCAATCTCTCCTTTCCGTCAGCTCATTATCTATTCTTTCACTTCTCTCCACCAACTCATTATCACTGCTATCGCTTCTTTCCGCCAACTCATTATCACCGCAGTCGCTTCTCTCCGCCAATTCATAAGCACTTCCATCACTTCTCTCCGCCAACTCATTATCACTACAATCGCTTTTCTACGATAACTCAGTATCACTGCTAACACTTCTCTTTACCAACTCATTATCATTGTAATCTCTTTTCTCCGTCAACTCATTATCTCTTCTATCACTTCTCTCCATCAACTCATTATCATTGATTTCGCTTCTCTCCGCCCAACTCATTAGCACTCTTGTGACTTCTCTCCAACTACTCATTATCACTGCAATCTCTCCTTTCCGTCAACTCATTATCTATTCTATCACTTCACTCCACAAACTCATTATCACTGCTATCACTTCTTCCCGTCAACTCGTTGTCACTGCAGTCGCTTTACTCCGCTAACTCATTAGCACTTCTATCACTTCTCTCCACCAATTCATTATCACTGCAATCGCTTCTCTGCGCCAACTCATTATCACTGCTAACGCTTCTCTTTATCAACTCATTATCACTGCAATCTCTTCTCTCCGACAACTCATTATCACTGCAGTTGCATCTCTCCGACAACTCATTAGCACTTTTTTTTATTTCTCTCCACCTACTCATTATCACTGCAATCTCATCTCTCCGTCAACTCATTATCTCATCTATCACTTCTCTAAGCCAACTCATTATCACTGCAATCGTTTTTCTCCGCCAACTCATTATCACTGCTAACGCTTCTATTCACGTACTTATTATCATTGCAATCTCTTCTCTCTGTCAACTCATTATCACTGCTCATGCTTCTCTTCATCTATTCATTAACATTGCAATATCTTCTCTCTGTCAACTCATTATCACTGCTAACGCTTCTCTTCACCTATTTATTATCATTGCAATGTCTTCTCTTTGTCAACTCATTATCAATGCTAACGCTTCTCTTCACCTATTCTTTATCATTGCAATATCTTCTCTTTGTCAACTCACTATCACTGATATCGCTTATTCCGTCAACTCATTATCACAGCAGTCGCTTCTCTCCGCCAATTCATTAGCACTTCTATCACTTCTCTCCATCAACTCATTATCACTGCAATCACTTTTCTCCGCCAACTCATTATCACTGCTAACTCTTATCTTCACCTACTGATTCACGACACTCTCTGAACCAACTTACCGCAAGAGTTTAGAGTTTAATGATTCAGGTCCGGAGAGGAAAAGGTTTGACTCCCACAGCACATAAAAGAGACAAAGGATCACCCTCACCAGCCTGGGAAGAAGGGCACAAGGTAAGTATTTTTTTAAAATTTCTTTCAAAATTGTTTTAGATAAAAAAAATTGAAATATTTTTTTCAACACAAAATTAACCTTTTTTTATAAACTTTCAACAGGATAGACAAAAAAGTTGGTCATTTTAAACATATATAAGGTTTACATAATCAATTAAAATTTCATGTAATTCTAACCAACCATTCCAGAGAAATCTTGCGCGCAAGTGGTAAAATCACAGTTTTGAGGTATCGTCGTTTAAAACAATTTTATTATTAAAATGCTCCAGCAGCATATGTTTCTCTATCTTGCAGAAGAAAATTTTCTGCAACAACTTTTTGCTTTCTTTTTTTACTCTTTCGAGGCTTTTTCGTGCTCTGAAGAAAGCGTAGTATGCCAATGTCTATTCTTTCATTATCTAAATTTGCTAGACATTTTTGAGCTGGCTCTAAATGTTTGATTAAGGGGTTCACTCTCTTAACCATAACTTCCGTTCTAGAGTGAAATTTTACACCAGGTTTGTTTTAAAACGTTGCTAAAAAACAGAGCATTAAAATTAGATCATAATAATTTTGTTGATTTTTTTGAAAAATTAAAAGGTTCCTAACCCCTTAATTTAAAATCGAAACTTTAAAATTCGAATGAGCATAATTTTAACGGTGTGCAGCCTAGCCTGGGGTACGTCAGGGCCATCTACGGGTATGTTTGGTCCTGGCGTCGATTTGATTGCACAGATCGTTTACCTACTGATTAGCATTGTAATCTCTTCTCTCCGTCAACTCATCTCTTTTTTCACTTTTCTCCAACAACTCATTATCACTGCTATCGCTTCTTTCCGCCAACTCGTTATCACTGCAGTCACCCCTCTACGCCAACTCATTATCACTTCTATCACTTCTCTCCACCAACTCATTATCACTGCAATTGCTTCTCTCCGTCAACCCATTATCACTGCAATGGCTTCTCTCCTCCAAATCATCACTAATTCTGCTAAAGTCGAAATATCAGGATATCGCCAGGGGACTGAGCCGCGGTCGCTCAGTCAGTAGAGCGTCGGGCTCGCATCGGAAGAGTTGTGGGTTCTGTCCTCAGCGGAGCCTGCAATTCTGATGGTTGCGAGATCGGCGCTTGTCCTGGCTAAAGACCGTCGTGTTCGCTAATGGTGGCTGGGGCATGCTAAATAGGTCGTAGTCACAAAGTCCCCCATGTTCCCATACCAAATCAATACCTCTGGGGGTACCTGATCAGGGGTTTATCGGCCTCTGAATGGGATCTAAATTACGATATGTGTGGGTGAATGGATGTGTGAAAGGGACCGTCCTGTAAAACGGATGTGTCACGTATGAAGAAGTCCAACCCTCCGGGGCAATGGCACCCCCAATCGGGCCTTATAGGGCCCGCTCGACAACAACAACATCGCCAGGGGACTATTTATAATGACGAGTTCAAGATCTTGTCAATTTTCCTAATGGCGTAATACCACGTCGAGGCAACCAGAAGGAGGGTTAAAAAGTAAAAATTGCGATTGTCTGAAACCTCCACTCCCTTGATTTGGGTGAATAAGTAATTTAAAAGGTCAAGACATAAATAGAGTTACAAGCCTGATTTTTTTGCCAAACAAATATAAAATTGTCTTCTTTATCTGGACATGAAAGTTCTTTTATCAGTTCCATTCGCCCTCAGGGAAGATGCGTAGACAGACGATCGTAAAAAGTAAACCATTATCCAGATGGCTGGTTTTTTTATCGTTTTCTCTGTCCCGTATCAAGCCGCTGCCAATCTGCTCTACCAAAGTATGGAGTACACACTATAAAAGACAGTAGTTTCAGATGGTTTGGAGATTCTAATCAATTCAGTATTTGAGATATTTTTCAGCGCATCAATTCCTTGAGCTTTTTTTTTTGTGCTGGTAACTTTTAATTAACGTCCTACTGGAGCAACACAATGGGCTATTGACGACGGTCCGGGATCAATCCTCTGAGGGAAAGATCCGAGGACAACACCACGCTATTTTGAACCACGGTCAGATGACGAAGCAACACCTATACATGCTCTGCCCCGGGTTCGAATCAGGAATTTTCCGAACTAGAGGTTAACACCTTAACCACCATACCGGTTGGTCGACTTCAGATGGTTTACAGATTCTAATCAATTCAGTACTTGTGATATTTTTTCGCTCATCAATTCCTTGAGCTTATTTTATGTAATGGTAATTTTTAATTAACGTCTTACACGATGTTCTACCATTCCGGTTGGTCGACTTCGGATGGTTTAGAGATTCAAATCAATTCAGTACTTGTGATATTTTTCCGCGCATCAATTCCTTGAGCTTATTTTATGTAATGGTAATTTTTAATTAACGTCTTACTGGAACAACACAATGTTCTATTGACGACGGTCCGGGATCAATCCTCTAAGGGAAAGATCCGAGGACAACACCACGCTATTTTGAACCACGGTCAGATGACGAAGCAACACTTATACATGCTCTGCCCCGGATTCGAATCAGGAATTTTCCGAACTAGAGGTTAACACCTTAACCACCATACCGGTTGGTCGACTTCAGATGGTTTAGAGATTCTAATCAATTCAGTACTTGTGATATTTTTCCGCTCATCAATTCCTTGAGCTTATTTTATGTAATGGTAATTTTTAATTAACGTCTTACACAATGTTCTACCATACCGGTTGGTCGACTTCAGATGGTTTAGAGATTCTAATCAATTCAGTACTTGTGATATTTTTCCGCGCATCAATTCCTTGAGCTTATTTTATGTAATGGTAATTTTTAATTAACGTCTCACACAATGTTCTACCATACCGGTTGGTCGACTTCAGATGGTTTAGAGATTCTAATCAATTCAGTACTTGTGATATTTTTCCGCGCATCAATTCCTTGAGCTTGTTTTATGTAATGGTAATTTTTAATTAACGTCTTACACAATGTTCTACCATACCGGTTGGTCGATTTCGGATGGTTTAGAGATTCAAATCAATTCAGTACTTGTGATATTTTTCCGCGCATCAATTCCTTGAGCTTATTTTATGTAATGGTAATTTTTAATTAACGTCTTACTGGAACAACACAATGTTCTATTGACGACGGTCCGGGATCAATCCTCTGAGGGAAAGATCCGAGGACAACACCACGCTATTTTGAACCACGGTCAGATGACGAAGCAACACTTATACATGCTCTGCCCCGGATTCGAATCAGGAATTTTCCGAACTAGAGGTTAACACCTTAACCACCATACCGGTTGGTCAACTTCAGATGGTTTAGAGATTCTAATCAATTCAGTACTTGTGATATTTTTCCGCGCATCAATTCCTTGAACTTATTTTTTGTGCTGGTAACTTTTAATTAACGTCCTACTGGAGCAACACAATGGGCTATTGACGACGGTCCGGGATCAATCCTCTAAGGGAAAGATCCGAGGACAACACCACGCTATTTTGAACCACGGTCAGATGACGAAGCAACACCTATACATGCTCTGCCCCGGATTCGAATCAAGAATGTTCCGAACTAGAGGTTAACACCTTAACCACCATACCGGTTGGTCGACTTCAGATGGTTTAGAGATTCTAATCAATTCAGTACTTGTGATATTTTTCCGCGCATCAATTCCTTGAGCTTATTTTTTGTACTGGTAATTTTTAATTAACGTCGTACTGGAGCAACACAACGGGCTATTGACGACTGTCCGGGATCAATCCTCTAAGGGAAAGATCCGAGGACAATGCCACGTAATTTTGAACCACGGTCAGATGGCGTAGCAATACCTATACATGCTCTGCCCCGGGTTCGAATCAGGAATTTTCCGAACTAGAGGTTAACACCTTAACCACCATACCGTTGGTCGACTTCAGATGGTTCAGAGATTCTAATCAATTCAGTAATTGTGATATTTTTCCGCGCATCAATTCCTTGAGTTTATTTTCGAATTGAACACCACTAATCAATGCCATCTTTTAGTTTGACATCCAATTCAATTCATTATTTTGATTTTTCACAATTTCTTGAGAAAAATAATCATTTTTCTGCTATTATAAAGAGAGTTTCGAGTGGTTTAAGATTCTATGCAATCAATTATTCGGACGCAGTCAATAACACTTTAGAGAGCTATCAATAACCGAAATTTTGAGTTGTTTAAGATTTAAAACTATTATTTTTATGTAATCGGTAATATTTTTAATCCCTATCAGTTAACGTGTTTCTTTTTGTTCGAGGGCCGTTGTAGCCCTGATGAAAGAATAGCGGGTTAGCTACCGGAGGATTTCGAGTTTGAAACTCTATCATCGTGTATGTGAGAGCTGGTGTATGTTAAATCTGCCGTGGCCTCAATTTTCCATATTGGCTCGGTGTGAAGGTTTTTAGAGTGGGATGCCAGGTCAAGTCTTATATGGTGATTTGACCTTGGTTCAAATTTGAGAGGTGTCCACTAATCTTTCCCTTCGGGAAGGATTCTGGACCATCTCCAATTGCCTGTTGCTGCACTGTGTCGTTAATTAACCTACCTAACTTTTGGTTTGAGATTCATGCTATTATAGCATAACTGATTTCTTGAGCATATTTTCAGTAGTGAACACAATAAGTCAGCTTCAAATGGTTTCAGATTTAAATCGATGCATTGTTTAGATATTATAAACACACAATATTTTGAGGGTACAGTAAATTTTTTATCGCGCAATCAATGACAAGTTGTTTTAAATTACTTCAGATTCAAAGCAATCGATCAATAAGAAGCAATCAATTACTTTTAGCACAATCGATAAAATAGTTTCAAAGTTTTAAGATTAACAACAATTTATTTTAATGCAGTCAATATAATTTAGAGTTCAAAAAATATATTTTTTTGTTTAATCAATTTTAGCACAACTGTAGTTTTGAGCAGTCAATAGACACCTTTGGATGATTTCAGATTCAAAAACACTTTATTGCTGTGCTGTTGTCAATATCTTGAACGCAATCAATTATTTTTAAATACCATCTATTTCAAGCCAAAGTTTTGCGAAATCAATTATTGTTTCCTACAATCATTATTCCGATTCTCATATTTGCAGTAAATACAAAGAATTATTTTTCGAACACAATCAGTATTTTGATTTTAATTTTAACACTGAGCACAATCAATTATTCTCTCGTGCAATTAATATTTTTAACTCAAATTTAGTACTGAACACAATCAATAAATAGAGCTTCGAGTAGTTTAAAATTCAATACAATTTAATTATCTAATGCATTTAATAAATTATTTTTATCAAATTCAATTTTACTGTTTATTCACTATTCATCTCAATTAATATTAGGCTGATGATATTGATCTCAGTAACTAACCGGCTCAATAAATATTAAGCTATGATGCTGTATTGATATTCGAACCAAGTAATTTGATGCTATCGATAACTTTTTTATCAGTTATAGTAAGTTAGAAAAACAAATAAAAGCAACATCTTAGGAAATTGGCCTCTCATATCATACCAATCACTTACATCAAGAAGTTCGTAATTATATTTAGTTAGGGAAACTTTTTTCATTTTACCAGTCTGACAAAATCCGATACCAATTTAATAAGTGGATCCAATAGTTTGATATCGTTCAAAAGTTAACTCGAATTTCTTTCATCAATTGTAAAAACAAAAAATGTGTAATTGCCACAAAGAACCAACTCCGCCATTTTCTTGTCTCTCTATGCTTGAAAGACAAAAAAAACCTATATAATCTTTACACTGCTGTTCATTGATGATACGACTCCAGTTCTAAAACTATCACAAAACATTTCAAACAAGACACATAAAATTCTACGGTGAACATATTAAAATCGATGGTATTAAAATAAAAACCAATCCTTTTCATCCAAATTTATCCGAACGTTCCAATGTCAAACTTTTGACGTCGGAACATTTTGGATTCTAATCCCTTATCAATGGCCATAAACCATTCCCTTGTTAAAATAAATCTTCTTTGTCAAGGAATTGAAAGATAAAGTTTCGAATTTCTCTCTAAGCACTCTCGAAATAAGGAAAAGTTTGAAAACAAAGCAACGGAATTCTCTATCTATTCAATTCAGTATCGCCAAAACATTTCTATTCGAAGAATGCGTTGATAATCGTAGCCCAATGCATTGAATTTATGACTCTCAAATTTCAAGCAACGCCGATTCACTTTCTTCAACACTTTAAATAGTTTTGACAAGATATCTCATAAATAAAAATCTGATCAATTTTGTTACGAGAAATCTTCTAACTAGGATATTGCCGATTTTTTATCACAAAAAGTGTCCTAAAAGGATATTGCACATTTTTTTTCAGACGAGAAATATCCTAACCAGGATATTGCTGTTTTTTATGACGAGAAATGTCCTAACCAGGATATTGCTGTTTTTTTATGACGAGAAATGTCCTAACAAGGATATTGCCGATTTTTTATGACGAGAAATGTCCTAACAAGGATATTGCCGATTTTTTGTAAAAAGACATAACCTAACCAAGATATTGCCGATTTTTTTTATGACGATAAATGTCTTAACCAGGATATTGTCGATTTTTTATGACGAGAAATGTTCTAACAAGGATATTGCCGATTTTTTATGAGGAGAAATGTCTTAACTAGGATATTTTTTTAAAGACGAGAAATGTCCTAACCAAGATATTACCTATTTATTTATGGCGAGAAATGTCCTAACCAGGAGATTGCTGCTTTTTATGACGAGAAATGTTCTAACAAGGATATTGCCGATTTTTTGTAACAAGACATAACCTAACAAATGTATTGCCGATATTCTTATGACGATAACTGTCTTAACCAGGATATTGCCGATTTTTTATGACGAGAAATGTCCTAACAAGGATATTGCCGATTTTTATGACGAGAAATGTCCTAACAAGGATATTGCCGATTTTTTGTAAAAAGACATAACCTAACCAAGATATTGCCGATTTTTTTTTATGACGATAAATGTCTTAACCAGGATATTGTCGATTTTTTATGACGAGAAATGTTCTAACAAGGATATTGCCGATTTTTTATGAGGAGAAATGTCTTAACTAGGATATTTTTTTTAAGACGAGAAATGTCCTAACTAAGATATTACCTATTTTTTGATGACGAGAAATGTCTTAACTAGGATATTTTTTTAAGACGAAAAATGTCCTAACCAAGATATTACCTATTTATTTATGGCGAGAAATGTCCTAACCAGGATATTGCTGTTTTTTATGACGAGAAATGTCCTAACAAGGATATTGCCGATTTTTTGTAACAAGACATAACCTAACCAATGTATTGCCGATATTCTTATGACGATAAATGTCTTAACCAGGATATTGCCGATTTTTTATGACGAGAAATGTCTTAACTAGGATATTTTTTTATGACGAGAAATGTCCTAACCAGGATATTGCTGTTTTTTTATGACGAGAAATGTCCTAACAAGGATATTGCCGATTTTTTATGACGTGAAATGTCCTAACAAGGATATTGCCGATTTTTTGTAAAAAGACATAACCTAACCAAGATATTGCCGATTTTTTTTATGACGATAAATGTCTTAACCAGGATATTGTCGATTTTTCATGACGAGAAATGTTCTAACAAGGATATTGCCGATTTTTTATGAGGAGAAATGTCTTAACTAGGATATTTTTTTTAAGACGAGAAATGTCCTAACCAAGATATTACCTATTTTTTGATGACGAGAAATGTCTTAACTAGGATATTTTTTATGACGAGAAATGTCCTAACCAGGATTTTGCTGTTTTTTTATGACGAGAAATGTCCTAACAAGGATATTGCCGATTTTTTGTAAAAAGACATAACCTAACCAAGATATTGCCGATTTTTTTATGATGATAAATGTCTTAACCAGGATATTGTCGATTTTTTATGACGAGAAATGTTCTAACAAGGATATTGCCGATTTTTTATGACGAGAAATGTCTTAACTAGGATATTTTTTTTAAGACGAGAAATGTCCTAACCAAGATATTACCTATTTTTTGATGACGAGAAATGTCTTAACTAGGATATTTTTTATGACGAGAAATGTCCTAACCAGGATTTTGCTGTTTTTTTATGACGAAAAATGTCCTAACAAGGATATTGCCGATTTTTTGTAAAAAGACATAACCTAACCAAGATATTGCCGATTTTTTTATGATGATAAATGTCTTAACCAGGATATTGTCGATTTTTTATGACGAGAAATGTTCTAACAAGGATATTGCCGACTTTTTATGACGAGAAATGTCTTAACTAGGATATTTTTTTAAGACGAGAAATGTCCTAACCAAGATATTACCTATTTTTTTATGACGAGAAATGTCTTAACTAGGATATTTTTTTAAGACGAGAAATATCCTAACCAAGATATTACCTATTTTTTTATGGCGAGAAATGTCCTAACAAGGATATTGGCTATTTTTTGTAACAAGACATAACCTAACCAGGATATTGCCGATTTTTTATGACGAGAAATGTAGGATATTTTTTTATGACGAGAAATGTCATAACCAGGATATTGCTGATTTTTTTTATGATGAGAAATGTCCTAATCAGGATATATTGTCGATTTTTGTGTGATGACGAAATCAAGATCTTGTCAACTTTTTTCAAGGACAAGGTAGCTGGTCCATCAAGATCTAATCATTTCTGCTAATGAGGAGATACTCTTTTGGCACAACCACTAGTAGTATTAAGAACTTCGCTTTAACAGTCGCCTTAAATCCAGCCTTTTTGATGATTCAGTATTTCTCTTCTTCAATACAAGGGTTCCATACTTAACGACTGAGGTCTTTAAAACTTAAATGAATTGGTCGATAAGCGAGGAGATTCATTGTTGTTTCATTTTATACTGAATAAATAAAAGATTTAAAGGAGGAGGAAATGGCGTCAGATAAATAGTTTGTTTAATCCTCTGAATGGTTTTCATGCCATACTTCTTCCATCACGATCTGAACAATGATGATGTGTATTTCGTCCAAAGTAAATTGCAGAAGCTATACAAATGTTGAAATAAATTGTCCATTCTTTTTATATTCCATATTTGAGCTTTCTATGATATTTGTATTTTTCGGATAGAGAAAGGTAAACTATTTCAACCTAATCAAAGCCGGGAAATTCTGCTTAGTGTGTAAAACAATGTTGCTAAGGCCATGAAAATACTACATAGTTTCCGAACTAATTAAATAGCTGATAGTTTTTTTACTTCGTCGCAGCTGATAACACCTCCGATAAATCTTATGCTGCATTCCATAACCTCGTTTGCTACACAACCTCGTACCAATTATTTTCACTGAAAATGGAGGCACTAATATAAAGCCAGTCTTACAACTCTTCCCCAAAAACAAATTAATGACTATGTCCAGAAACTACATTTGTCTTTAATGGGTGTTGTTATATCTATCCGTTATCTGTCAGCTAATATATATCTCAGGACTATAAAGATCTATGGTTTTGTAAAAAAGAAGCATTATAAACAGTACTGAACATACATGAAATTTTTATACAAATAAATTGTCTCAACATTTTACTAAGCAATATTTATTTAAGAGTAGATATTCATTTATATTTAATCAAGCTGTATACATCAATGTATGGGTCATTCCATGTAAAATCGCTTAGCAATAGGTCATTTTCGACCCACACCCCTACAATTATTTTTAAGCTCGGTCCATTTGTTTCCCAGACATAGATAGGTAATTCTGGAAAATTTATTATCTTCCCACTTGCAATCATGTTTTATGCACACTGTATGTCTGTTTTGTTTTATTGTATGTACACAAGCAATTGATTTTTATTAATGTGTTTAATTTAATTATTTATTAGTCTGAAACTAGAAGTTTTAGGAGTTAATTCAATTTATCTTTATGGAATGTTTGTTTGCAAAGTGTCACATATATTTCCAATGGGAAAAAAATAATTAACTTAGAGACGTTCCACCAAAGTATAACTAAAATTCTGGTAATAAATTAATTCGTAATGAAATAATTAGTTAATGGTAAGTAGGTTTTTAATTAACATCGCACTGGAACAACACAATGGGCAATTTTTCGTTCATGGAATAATTCGTAATATAAATGCATAAAATAATTAAAACAAAAATAAATAATCTGTGAAACTTTCCTGTTTTTTTACCGTCGATAAAAAAGAATGTGTAGATTTAGTATTAGATTTTTGTAGTAAAATTTGAAATTAAAATATGTTTGATTTTATTTGGCGCTCAAGAAGTTATTTAATATCTCCGGATGATTAACATTGAGCCATTTCGGTTTCAAAGTGTTTATATCAGTTAAATTAATAACACATTTTTGTTGTGGCTCTTACTGCCCAACTGTCTTTTTGAAACGGTTGTGGTGTGACGTATGTTATGCAAAAATTGATGTAAAACATAATTTTAAACATTGTTGGTTTCAAATTTCATTTTCTTTCCGAAGGTAATGGTATTTTAATTAACGTCGTACTAGAGCAACACAACGGTCTATTGACGACTGTCCGCGATCAATCTCTTAAGGTAAAGATCCGAGGATAAAACCACGTAATTTTTGAACCACGGTCAGATGACAAGGCAACACCTGACCTAGCACCCCACTCTCCAAACTTCCACACCAACCCAACGTGAGGATTTCGACAAGGACTATTTAAGATGCACCAGCCGCCACTACACCATACGCTCACAAATATCCATGCACTGACCCTGATTCGAACGAGGAGTCTTCCGATCTAGTAGATAACACCTTAACCCAAGCCTCGAAAAAGATTTTTTTTAAACAGGTGCACACTGTGCACCTAAATTTTTAAATTAGGTGCACAGGTTATATGCTATGTGCACATTTAAAAAAACCGTAATGTAATAGTATTAATGTAATGTAAACTACTGTATTTATTGGGTATTTTTATATAGGTTCGTGGTAGATAGTAAATAAGAAATATTTAAACGTATCAAAATTCTACGGCGCACGGCTGTCGCGACAGTCGCTTTAACAGAGCCAACTGAAAAATGTTTCGATCATCGGAATGTTCTGGTGGCAGTGACACAAGTAAACCTTCCTCCTATATAAACCCGTTACGGCACAGCAATTTTGTTTTCGCTTAGTGTGAATTTAGGAATTTTAATTACGTTCCTTTAGAGCGAGAGATGTCGATACTAATGTTTTGTTCAAACATCAAAATAACTTAAAACACGTTCCCCCCTTTTTTTTGTTAACGTTTGGTGCATTGTGTACACCTAGCAGGAAAAAATTAGATGCACAATTTTATTTTAATGTACACAGTGCACCCGGGTATTTCGAGCCCTGCCTTAACCATTAGACTGGTTAGTCCCCTTCTTTCCGAAGGAATTTTCTATGTACTTTAGAAAATCTTGGAATGTATTATGCATTATTATTTTAACAATGGTATCTGCGTAAGCCCACAAAAATATTTACATACTTTGTTATTTTCTATAAACCCCAAAAATTAATTTGTCCATCAAAATTTGACCAATTAATTTTGCCCAGTACCAGATATCTGGAAATAAGGATATTGCAAGTTTTTTTTTAGAATGACCGGATTACGATGGTCAGTTTTCTTCTAATGAAGAGATATCCCGCAAATCAAGATCGGACCAATTTTGCTAATGACGAGATTTCTCATCAGCAAGACATTGATTTTTTAAGATGACGAGATCTGGTTGACTTTCGTCTAATGACGAGACATCCCGTCTATCAAAATCTGTCTATATTTACTAATGCTAAGATACCTATGTGAAACAATAACTGGAAAGGTTAAACTTAAATTTTTACGAGGGTAAGTCAAAAATTATATACGATTTTGCTATAACACATCTTCAGGTTTGTCACACTGTCGCGCATGCATGCTAAGGCTACGGTTTTCTAAGAAAGCGGAGCCGTTATCTAACAGCCGTGATAAGTCATGATACCGCGGGCATAACTAGGCGGCCGTCTTAACAAAGATCAGAGGTGCCAACTTAGACGGAAAGAATACGGTGGAGAATGGGCAATACAGACGGCTGTCGTGGTTTATTTTATTTGAGAAACAAAACAAATTGGCTTTTTTTATTCTCTAGTCCAAGTTTCTAACTTCGGAATCGTTGAAGATAAATTGAAACTTTCAACGGATTTCAAATCAGCGTAAACTTCTATGACAGATCGATTCGAAAAAAAAACAGATTTATTATTCAATTATTTACCATTTAATTATTTAATTATTTATTAAATAATTAAATATTTATTTAAAGAAAATCACATTTAAGGTATCGATCTGGTGTCAAATTTTTCGCAGATATCAAATCCTTTGAAATCTTCAATCTATCTTTAACGATCCCGATTTTACAAAAACGAACTAAACAATGCCAGTCAAAAATTTTTGTTTTGCTTTCCTTCGCTCGAACCGTTTTGCGAAGTAAATGAAATCTTGCCGCTACAAGAGAAAAAATGTTCCCCAACTGTTTGAGACCGCTGTGAGATCGTCGTGCAAATGGCGGCTCCGCTAGTTTTTGTTACGCTCACAAACAACGCTCTCTAGGAAACCACCTCCATCTGTTTGTATAAACAACGCTTTAGTGACGTCAAACACAGCTACATTACGACTGCTAGATAACGGCTCCGCTTTCTTAGATAACCGTAACTTTCGAGTTGATATTACTGTGGACATGTTACCGAAGTTTGATCTTAATAGCGTCATATTTTTCTTGTTTCTGCTTCAGTTGTTAACATGACCGCTCCGCCAATAGTGTTCATCAAAGAGGAGTAGAGAGCTGTGATCCGATATCTAGGGTAGGAAGATGTTCCAGAAGTTGAAATTCATCGGAGACTGATAGCACAATGCAGTGATCATCCACGTATAAGTGTGCACGAGTGGGTCCAGAAGCTTAAAATAGGCCGGACAAGCGTGATGCACAAAGAAGAGCAGTACATCCATCAACCTTCATCATTGACGCAAAGATTCAGCAAGATTGGGAAATGGTGCTGGCAAACCGATAAGTTACCAATGACAATATAGAGTGTTCTCAGCGTATTAGACGGACAAGGAATCAGTAAAGTGGTGCGTAAATAGTTGGATGCCCAACCGAGAACCTTCTTGGATGGAATAATCTTATGGACTATTGGACCAAGTGCATCGAAAAGGAAGGAAGCTAGGAAAATGATAAACTTGTTCAACACCCCTACATTTGTGTAAGTTAAAGTGGTACATGAATGGTAGAATGACCAACCGAAAACTTTCTTGGGTGGAATACTCAAGCTTTTGGACCGCTGGACCAAGTGCATCGTAAAGGAAGGAGACTAGAAAAATGACAAACTTGTTCAACACCCCTACATTTGTGTAAGATAAAGTGCATGAATGATTGAATGACCAACCGAAAACCTTCTTGGATGGAACACTCAAGCTTCTAGACCGCTGGACCAAGTGCATTGAAAAGGAAGACTAGAAAAATGACAAACTTGTTCAACACCCCTACATTTGTGTAAGGTAAAGTGTTGCATGAATGATTGAATGACCAACCGAAAACCTTCTTGGATGGAATACTCAAGCTTCTAGACCGCTGGACCAAGTGCATTGAAAAGGAAGACTAGAAAAATGACAAACTTGTTCAACACCCCTACATTTGTGTAAGGTAAAGTGTTGCATGAATGATTGAATGACCAACCGAAAACCTTCTTGGATGGAATACTCAAGCTTCTAGACCGCTGGACCAAGTGCATTGAAAAGGAAGACTAGAAAAATGACAAACTTGTTCAACACCCCTACATTTGTGTAAGATAAAGTGTTGCATGAATGATTGAATGACCAACCGAAAACCTTCTTGGATGGAACACTCAAGCTTCTAGACCGCTGGACCAAGTGCATTGAAAAGGAAGACTAGAAAAATGGCAAACTTGTCCAACACCCCCTACATTTGCTTAATATATTGAATAGATTGAAACAATAAAATGCGGTTAATTTTTGATTGACTCTCCCCCATACAAAACATGGTAAAAAAAATATTAAAGTATTTTCCAATCACTACGATGGACTTCGTTGCAGAATAAAATTAACAACCTCACAGGAACTCCATTTAAGGAAAAAGGTAACAAAACTCAAATCCCCACTGCACGAAAGAATAAAAAACACAATAATGAATTCTTTCGCTCTAACCCATCTGTTTGTGAACATTTTGTCTAACTGCAACTTTACCTCATTTAAAATTCAAATAGATATATCAACCACCCGACTCCGTACAGAAATTCGTTCTTCAATATATTATGTGGAGCTTATTAAATTCGAGGACCTGCCACCACATCTACACAAAAAAGAATCTAATTTAATTTGCTGACATCATTGGCTTCTCCAGACACAACAGCGAACCGAAACCAAATCTTTTATTTAAATTAACCTCTTTTTCTTGTGTCTTTCTCGAAGCTAAAAAAAAATCCAAACTTATTCCACAGCTAAAAGCAGATGGAGCTTTGCTACAAACAAGGGTTAGTTCGTTAACGGTGTGTAAAGAATCGTTTACAGCAATTCAGGGGATATCATTCAAAGGAATCTATTAGTGGGATTTAGAACGGACTTGACTTTAAAGGAAGCTCTCTACTTGTTGTAATTGGTTTCGTCTTTGTGGTCACTTAAACATTTATTTTCGCTAAATGTAATCGACAGTTGGTAAGGTAAGGACAATTGGTAATTTTGGGGATAGCTATTCTTACGAAAATTTCAGGTGCGATAGTGAATATAGTCGCCACTCTTCCCAAGGTAAAGATTACGGTTTAGCATTTTGATAAATCTTAATCATTTTGAAAATTACATTCTTATTACAGCGAATGCAGTTACTCAGGCACTTTTCATAAGAAAGGGATTTCAGTTTACCATTTTGACAAGTAAATTCTTGGCCATTTTGAAAATTGTATTCTTTTTACTATGAATGTAGTCATTACTTTCTATCATTGCTATCTCTAAAAGCGCTTCTTAACCTTAGCCTGCACATCTATCTCAACAGCGACGGTTACAACGCCACCTGTCCCCAGCAAATGTAACTATTTTCTGTCAATAATTTTTTTCGTTTAATAAATCTGTGCATTTCTATGACAAACGTATCACGCTAAGAATGGCCATAGCACGGCTCTTGTGCAAATAAAATGTGCGTATGAAATATGGTAAACTAAAACTGGTCAATGTTAAAAAGTAATTATTTTATTTCATTTCGTGTTATAAAGTTATTCAAAAAATAAAAATACAAATGTTATTAAAAATATTGTTATAATTCTATAAAACAATTTCATAAAGAAAATCTTTAAAAATTGGATTTGCTAGTGGATGCCTTCGAATGTTGTCCATCTTAGCAGTTAGCTGCCGAAAGATTGGTTGATGACTAGTTGAGCAGTTTGCACAAGCTCAGTTAAATGCTGATTAGTTAAAACGTGCCGATGCTTATTTTTAATAAATTTTAAGTGTTGATTACAAAGACTCACAACAATACGATGTAACGAAAAATTGAGATTGGTATAAGCGCACTCTTTGGAATTAGGATATTTTTGTTCCGGAATGTTTCCAAAATTCAATAGTTGAACAACTATTTTGTTCTACCTGTTTCAATCCTTCATCGTCTTGAAACTTCAACAGCTTGACTGAGGGGAATGACTGAGTAAACTTTAAAAAATTCAACTCATTTTCACTCTGTTATGTTGTCAAAGATGAACATAAATTACTCTTTCATACATTCCTTCCTGAAATGTGACTTCCAAATGTAGTGTAGCTGGCCACCCCGGACGCATATTAACAACCTTTACTTGAACAGAAGACATGGGGAAATTTTAAGCCCGCTGATTCGTTGGTTTCAAACTGTCGATTATGACGTCACAACGTGACATCCTCATTAGCGACGATGCTTCAAGTAGACTCGGTACGGTATGAAGTTCGTTTCTACTTCCTCCAATCTACCACACTCAGAACCATCGCCAAAGCCAGATGGTTTCCTCGAAATACCGAAATAAAACACGAACTTAAAATTAACTCTCTTAAAACCCACATAGCAAAACCTCTGCAACATAAAAAACGAATCCCAACAACAGATCCCCAGTAATAATGAAAAACTCCCGTTTCCGTTTTCTGTTCAGTTCTAGGACCCAAGTGTCCTATAAAGTTCAAAAATGGACTATTTTTAAATTGTGCATGTAGAATCTACACTAGAATCAAAAATGCATTTAAACACAAAGTATTTTCGATCACAATTTTGCGAGTACACGGCACAAACCGTTGAACTGTCCCTTGGTAATCATCAAAAAGCTGTCGCTTTCTTTTTTTATTGGTATTCTATTTTCGGTCGAAGCAGTTTCAACTTTTTTTTCGCAAACATTGTAAACAAATATTGATACTTCTCACGTATGCGCAGTGCGCACTACGAAAGCGTGACGTCATAGATCACGGGGTGAGAAACCAACGAATCAGCGAGCTCAAAATTTCTTCATGTCTTCTATTCAAGTAAAGGTTCGTAATATGCACCCCCGGACTATACTTTTCGAATTATTGAATTTTTACTTTTATGTGACTCTTAGAACACCCGGAATATAGTTTCCAGATACTTATGTATTCTTTAAAAATATAAGTTAGGTCCATATAAGGAAATTTTTTTATTTACAACCAGGAAGTGACACACTTCTTACATTCTTTGCCATAGTCTGTATTGATTTTTCAACAGTCGACAGACAGTTTTCCGATCTTCCAATGGTTTCATGTTGTCCCTCAGACGTCTGCTATCCTCCAATTCAAGAAGAAAAATCCAATACAGCATACGAAGCGGGAATCTCTCGTCCCTCCCACTTTTCGTCAACTGATATTCATCACCCGGCAGGAAATGTCTTTCGAGGGGCAGTGCAAAACAAACACCTCGCGGTCGAAACTAACCCCTGCAGTTATGAATAAGCTATATTTGGTTCTAGAAATGGCACATGACAGTTACGCATCTCGTAGAGTACATTCTCAAAAGAGATATATCAATTATTTGTTCAAGCTAGTCCGAAAGAAGTAAATTCATGTCGTATAGGGCCAATGACGACGCCCCGGGATCGATCCCCAATGGAAAGATCCAAGGACAACATGTAATTTAGAACCATGGACAGATGGCGTGATAATACCTGAGATGGCACCTCACCGTCTAAACTTCAAACCCCCGCCAACGGGAGAAGATTTGAAGCCACGACGGAATTAGTGTATCATCTTCAGTGTACATAAAAGTCTGTGGCTTAACTGAGCTTCGAACTCGTATCCTTCCTGTTGTTAATCCATTGCTCTTCTAACTGTGCGGTAGATATTTTAATTAAAGTCGCAATGGAGCAACACAACGGGCTATTGGAGACGGTACAGGACCAAACCCAAAATGAAACATCCAAAGACAACACCACGTAGTTTTGATGACGAGGTCAACACCTTAGCTGGCACCCCACTCTCTTCACTTCCACACTACACCATATTGAGGTAATGGTAATTTTTACTAGAGCAACTACAACAATTATCTCCAACTACAACAATTCGTACTAGAGCAACACGGCGGGCTATTGAAGACGGTCTGGGATCAATCCCCCGAAGGAAATATCCGAGGACAGTACCACTTAATTTTGAACCAAGATCAGATGACGAGGAAACATCTGACTTGCACCCAACTCTCCAAACTTCCGCACCAACGGAACGTGAGGACTTTCGGCCGTAACGCATTTTAAGGTACACCAGCAATCTGTACACCATACACTTACAAATACCTATGCACTGACACAGATTCGAACTAGGGATGCGACATCGACAACAAAACATCGATGTTCAAAATTGAAACATCGATGTTTTTAAAATTCAGTGTATTTAAACTTTTTTCCCCATTTCTTAAAACTGGTTTAGCAACTATTGATGCGACATCGACAGCAAAACATCGATGTTCAAAATTAAACCATCGATATTGATAATACATCGCCCCCAAACCAACGATGTTTTTTAAAATTCAGTGTATTTAAACTTTTTCCCCTATTTCTTAAAATTGGTTTAGCAACTAGTGGTGCGATATTGGCTCCAATACATCGATGTTTTTTTATCTAACATCAATGTTTTGAAAACATCGACATCAAATGTCGCATCCCTACATTTCAGACCCTTCACCCTTGGCCACTTTGGTCTAAAAGTATGTTCAATTTGCCGATTATGAAAATTATGCTACTTCGTTATTTTTAAATTTTTATAACGGTACTTTTTTCATTTAAAAATAAAACATCGACAACGTAAAAACATCGACAAGGTATAAAGATCGATGTTATAAAAACATCGACTCCAATACATAGATGTTATAAAAACATCGCCTCCAATACATAAATGTTATAAAAACATCGACTCCAATACATAGATGTTATAAAAACATCGCCTCCAATACATAAATGTTATAAAAACATCGACTCCAATACATAGATGTTATAAAAACATCGACTCCAATACATCGATGTTGGGAAAACATTGACATCGATGTCGCATCCCTAATTCGAACCAGGAACCTTCAGATCTAGATAGACTAACACCTTAACCTTTAGACTACGGTCGGTGAAGTAGTTGTACCATAATCGTGCCAAGGGGGAAAGAATTTATACAACGGCCAGTACATAAGTTGTACCTCTAAAGTTATACCAATCGCGCCAAGAAAGAATTTAGACTACGGTCGTTACAGCAGTTAACCTTCAAAGGTATAAGAATCGCGCAAGGTAATTGTAATTGTAATTTTAGTTAACGTCGTACTAGAGCAACACAACGGGCTATTGACGACGGTCCGGGATCAGTCCCTTTAGGGAAAGATCCGAGGACAACACCGAGTAAGTTTGAACCACGGTCAGATGACGAAGCAACACCTTAGCTGACACCCCACTCTCCCAACTTACACACCGACCCAACGTGAGAACTTTCGGCCTCGACAGATTTAAGGTGCATCAGCCGCCTCTACACCATATGCTTACAAACATCCATGCATGGACCCGGTATCGAACCAGGAACCTTCCAATCTGGAGGCTAATACCTTAAACACCATACCGGCTGAGAATGCCCGATGAGGAGCTTATATAAATACAACTCCAACGATCCCACATCATCTGTGTTTTCTTCCCGACAGGGCAATCGATCAAAACTAAAACAATCTTCAGAACTATTAAAGCGTGATCGATGTCCGGCGTCGTCCTCCCCTGCCCTTCCTCGCTACACGTGTCAAATAGCGACAGCGCTTCATTGAGGTCAAGCCGTGATCGGACTCTTTAAAGATGTCATCAAATTCTGGGCTCGGGTAGGGTTACGTGAAAGCGAGCTCCGGCCCTTCGTGCAGACACCACCAGTTGAACAGATTTAGTAGCGACACGCAAGTGTTGTTGAAGGTGTTAGAAGTTTCCGCTGTCCTTTCTGAAGAAAATCCTTTCTGTCCTATCTCCCTCCCCCTTTTTCCCTCTACCTATCAATTTTGCTAATGACTAGATATTTTGTCAATGAATACCTAGTCAATTTTACTATTGACGATTTATTTTGTCAATAAATACCAAGTCAATTTTACTAATGTCGATATATTTTGTCAGTAAATACCTAGTCAATTTTACTAATGACGATTTATTTTGTCAATAAATACCAAGGCAATTGTACTAATGACGATTTATTTTGTCAATAAATACCTAGTCAATTTTACTAATTACGATTTATTTTGTCAATAAATACCTAGTTAATTTTACTAATGACAATTTATTTTGTCAATAAATACCAAGTCAATTTTACTAATGACGATTTATTTTGTCAATAAATATCTAGTCAATTTTACTAATGACGATTTATTTTGTCAATAAATACCTAGTTAATTTTACTAATGACAATTTATTTTGTCGATAAATACCAAGTCAATTTTACTAATGCCGATTTATTTTGTCAATAAATACCTAGTCAATTTTACTAATGACGGTTTATTTTGTCAATAAATACAAAGTCAATTTTACTAATGACTATATATTCGTCTGGCGAGATACAGAGCTGGTCAGATTCTTTCTGACGAGATATCTCGTACGTCTGGCCAGTTTTGCTCTTTACGAGGTACCTCTTTGGGACAACCACCTACAGGGTTAAGAGCCAGAGTCCCTTTAATCGCAGTCTATTCTTGGTGATACAAATTTTCCGCTCTTCAATACAGGCACCCTTCATTCAACGACTAAGTTCCTTACTACTAGGTCGTGAAGTGAATTGTGCGATAAAGGAGATCAATCGTTTTTATTTATTCTGAATAAATGAAAAATTCTTCGAGAAAACCACCAAGGAGGTTTAACTCTTTGAAGGGTTCATACACATAATTGCATCTTGCAACCTGCACTCTTCCATGCATGATTCGTAACCTGTTTTGACCTCAAAATGAAAATTTCGAAAGATTCTTTCAATCAATAAATGTGATGCTAAGTATTTCCATTTGGTTTGCTTCGCAAACGAACTCCACGGGCAACGCCGTGATGGCCTCGAAGTGGCTATTATCAACGACGTATATCACGATGTATAACGCCTTGCACCCCCCTCGGTTCGTGACGTCTTCGACGGGCCTAGCACTCATTTGGTCTGCCAGTGTAGGCATACGAAACAACAACACGTATATCAAAACTCGCTAGAATCGGGAAACTTGGCATGGTTCCAAAGAACTTCAGACTAAAAACGCTTGCGACGTCAAAGGTTGAAAATCGCAAAATAAGCTCGCTTCTTCATTCGAGGTACGGTTGACGTCACATTCCGGAAAGAAGGACAAGAGGTGAAAAAAACTCAAATTGATTAAAAAATGTTCTAGACTAAATTTTAAAATTCAGGCACTACACAATAATCACAAAAAGTTAGGACTACCTGTGTGCCAAATTTTATTAATGTAAGTGCAATACTTTCGTCAGGACACTTATCACTGAGAAAAAGAGACGGCAGACAAACACTTCCTTTTATAATAGTAGAGATAACGTGCAAAACGATAGTACGATTCGATTAAAGCAATATTACTCAAAAATATTGTTGTGCTCAGACGACTAACTGAAATCGAGGAGATTCGGTACAGTAAAAAAATCTATATATATATATATATATATATATATATATATATATATATATATATATATATATATATATATATATATATATATATATATATAATACGCTTATGCGTGGCGCAAAATCGGCCTGTATTTCTCTCCGGCGTGTGGCAACGGTTTTGTCCTTTACAAATGTAAATATTGCTATCCCTCATTTCAACAACGGGAAGCGCGTCGCGTTTAAGCCTTGATCAATCTTCCCGGTAATTGTGAGAGGTTTTTGATAGAAAAATTAGAGCTCTTTGCGTCAATTTCAATTTAATTAGCGAAGAAGAGAGCAGTGAACTAGGGAATCTTTTGACGAACGAATTCAGAGAATTACCGCTAGAAATACTGTTACTGTTGTGTCTGCGAGTTCTCAAATACACAACTGTGTGTACAAGGAGGTTTTATCTGAATGAATATACCCCAGAATTTGTTATCATAGTAAATTCATTCATTCATATATCCCAGAAATCTATTTGTCAGTGTAAATAATCACCCGCTCTGTTCCTAAAAGTTCCAAGAGATTCCCTTTCTCGCTGCTCTCTCAGAACCTCGGCTGTATCGTTCCGCAATACACAAAAAGGGTCTTCGGATAAACTGTTTTGCACCGTGTAAATACTCAAGTATCATATACCCCAGAATTTGATATTATTGTAAATACATTGTCATATCATATCCCACAAATCTATTTGTCAGTGCAAATACTCACCCACACTGTTCCTAAAAGTGAATTTAGAACATAGTAGTCTCAAGAGTTCCCCTTTCTCGCTGCTCCCTCAGAACATTAGCTGTATGGTTCAGCAATACGTAAAAAGGGTCTTCGAATAAACTGTTTTGCACCGTGTAAATACTAAAATATTATGTACCCAGAATTTATTATTGTAAATACATTCAGTCATATCAGAAATCTATTTGTCAGTGTAAATGTTCACCCATGCTGTTACTAAAAGTGAATTTAGAACATAGACCCAAGAGTTCCCCTTTCTCGCTGCTCTCTCAGAACATTAGCTGTATGGTTCAGTAATTTGTAAAATGGGTCTTCGAATAAACTGTTTTGCACCGTGTAAATACTCAAATATCATATACCCCAGAATTTGATATTATTGTAAATACATTGTCATATCATATCCCAGAAATCTATTTGTCAGTGTAAATACTCACCCACACTGTTCCTAAAAGTGAATTTAGAACATAGTAGTCCCCAGAGATCCCCTTTCTCGCTGCTCTCTCAGAACCGTAGCTGTATCGTTCAGCAATATGTAAAAAGGGTCTTTGGATAAACTGTTTTGCACCGTGTAAATACTCAAATGTCATATACCCCAGAATTTGTTATTATTGTAAATACATTGTCATATCATATCCAATAAATCTATTTGTCAGTGTAAATACTCACACTGTTACTGAAAGTGAATTTAGAACATAGTAGTCCCAAGAGTTCCCCTTTCTCACTGCTCCCTCAGAACATTAGCTGTATGGTTCAGCAATACGTAAAAAGGGTCTTCGGATAAACTGTTTTGCACCGTGTAAATACTAAAATATTATGTACCCAGAATTTGTTATTATTGTAAATACATTCAGTCATATCAGAAATCTATTTGTCAGTGTAAATACTCACACTGTTACTGAAAGTGAATTTAGAACATAGTATTCCCAAGAGTTCCCCTTTCTCGCTGCTCCCTCAGAACATTAGCTGTATGATTCAGCAATACGCAAAAAGGGTCTTCGGATAAACTGTTTTGCACCGTGTAAATACTCAAATATCATATACCTCAGAATTTGTTATTATTGTAAATACATTCAGTCATATCATATCCCACAAATCTATTTGTCAGTGCAAATACTCACCCACACTGTTCCTAAAAGTGAATTTAGAACATAGTAGTCCCAAGAGTTCCCCTTTCTCGCTGCTCCCTCAGAACATTAGCTGTATGGTTCAGCAATACATAAAAAGGGTCTTCGAATAAACTGTTTTGCACCGTGTAAATACTCAAATATCATATACCTTAGAATTTGTTATTATTGTAAATACATTCAGTTATATACTGTCCCAAAAATCTATTTGTCAGTGTAAATACTCACCCATACTGTTCCTGAAAATGAATTTAGTACATAGTAGTCTCAAGAGATCCCCTTTCTCGCTGCTCTCTCAGAACTGTAGCTGTATCGTTCAGCAATACATAATCAGATAAATTTTCAGGTCTATGTAGACTAAATTGGGCCCCTTTTAAGCTAGACTAAAGAATTGTAGTGTCCTATGGGCGAGCGAAGTGAGCTCGGAGCGATCCGGAGGGAACTGCTTGCAGTTCCGGGGGTTGGCGAGCGTCAGCGAGCAGTGGGCGTTAGCCCTCTAGTATATATATAGATGTGTTTGTTATCCCACAGATGTATTTGTTCCAATTTATATTCTAAAGAACTTCGGGTCTCGATAGAAAAGGCTATAATAAAAATTTATTATTTTATTTGAATCGAACAACAATAATCCCATCTAACTACAGTGAGACATCATACAAATCACCGTATTCAATTGATTGTTAAAAATTGAAATACCATTGTGACAGGCCACATACTTATATGTAATGGCAAAAAAGGTTGTGAAATTGGCTATATATATATATATATATATATATATATATATATATATATATATATATATATATATATATATATATATATATATATATATATATATATATATATATATATATATATATATATATATATATATATATATATATATATATTTATTTATTTATTTATATATATATTTATATAAATATATATATGTAAAAATTGGTAAATTTTAATTAACGTCGTACTAGATCAACACACGGGCTGTTGACGAGGGTCCAGGTTAAAATTAGTAAATTTTAATAAACATCGTACTAGAGCAACACAACAGGCTACTGACGACGGTCCGGATAAAAATTGATAAATTTCAATTAAGGTACTAGAGCAACAAAACGGGCTATTGACTTTGGTCCGGGTAAAAGTTGGTAAAATTTAATCAACGTCGTTCTGGACTGAGCAACTCAACGGGCTATTGACGACGGTCCGGGTAAAAATCTGTAAATTATAATTAAGGTACCAGAGGAACGCAACGGGCTATTGACGACGGTCCAGGTCAAAATTGGTAAATTTTAATTAAGATACTAGAGCAACATAACGAGCTATAAACGACGGTTCGGAATCGATCCTCTAAGGGAAAGATCCGAGGATAAAACCATGCAAGTTTGAACCACGGTCAGATGACAAGATGACGGTCCGGAATAAGAGAAATATTCATTTAAGTAAGGTAAGATCATTTTAATTAACGTCTTGCTAGAGCAATACAACGGGCTATTGACGACGGTCCGGAATCAATCCCTTAAGGGAAATATCCGTGGTTAACATCACGCAAGTTTGAACCAGGGTCAGATAACGAGACGATGCTTTTTTGTCTCTGTCTGAACCTAGTTTCGAGCTTGCAATCCTCCGATTGCTAATACGTTACTCTTCCAACTTGGACACCTCGGCAATTGTATTGAAAGTAATAATAGATTGTACTTAAAGATTAAGCAAAATCTTACTTGAAAGGAAGATAGTTTTGCAAAATCGTTTTGGGATTAAATCGTTTGGATTGGATCGTTTGGGAGCCCTGACGCAAATCCAAAAGTTATTGTCTCATAAGTAACAGTGGAATGCCACTAATGATGATTTGGTGACAGTAATTATCAGGAAGTTAAAATAATGTTACAGGCATTTTTTACCAATTTTTAAACTCTTCTGCCATTTATTTAAGTGCTTTTATGTTTCTGGTTTTATCATGAACGTAATCGTTAGCGTTGGAAGTTTATAGAGTGAGGTGCCAGCCCGGGTGTTGATCTTGTCATTTGATTCACAATTCCTAGAAGTTATCCTTGGATCTTTCCCTTCGAAATTGGCCCGTTGTGTACCTCCAGTAGAGTAATAATTAAATTACCTAATCATTATCTTGTATCCCATTTCATGCTATCGCTTCCGAATATTTCCTTACTATAACGGTCAACCTTTTTCGGACCAATTCTCCACATCTGACATTTGTCCGCCACGTGTCCCCAAGAGAATCCTCAACAAAGCGAATATTGACAGGAACGAAGAACTTCTCTCAGAAAGTTGATTTCTTTCCCTTCCTCAGCAACATTGCATTGTGTTTCACGTCACGTGCTATATAAAGCGTCTGCTGGGAGCTATTTCGGAATAGTGGTGTCATTCTATTCTCGATTGTTCTAGACGGAAACAATCCTGAGGTTTCTTTCCCCACTCATTCTTCCATCACTTTCCCAGTATTGGTGGAAGTACGTGAGCGTAATCTTGAATGTCTGCTATCATATGCATGTAAAGATTGTCTGACTGGAATATATTTTTTTTGTTTGTGATCTCTTCGCTTCTTTTGTTGCAATTCGGGAAATGAAAGAAATGATGGTAGTAGTTCTTTTGCTTTTGCCACTTAAGTTTATGTGTGCTGCCATCTATTGACGAAGTAGAAAACGAACAATTTATGTAACTGATAAAAGTTGTAGATTAAGGAAGAGCCTTGAAGTTTGAAGCACTCAACTTACGGCGATTCTTGTTCTCTTTTGCTTTTGTGTTTAAATTCATGTGTGCTGCCATCTATCGAGCAAGTAGATAATAAACAATTTGTGCAATTAGCAATGACTGCAAATTAGGGCGTGGGTTAAGATTTGGTTAACTCATTATCCTTACTATGATTGTTGTTGTTATTTTTCTTTTGTCACTTGTTTATGTATGCTGCCATCTATTGAGCAAGTAGAAAACAAACAATTTAATGTGTTATTGTTGTTGTTTCTTATGCCTACACTGGCAGACCAAAGGAGTGCCAGACCTGTAGAAGACGGCAAGAGGCGAGGGGGTGAGGCTTCCATGCAAGTGAGTCCCATTTTAATTTGTAAAGATTGCTAATTATACTTTATTAACTCAACAGGTAACAATAAAATTAGGTGCGTTATAAAACAACCTAGAGATTTCTTTCTCTACTCCTTCTTCCATAACTTTACCAATATAAATGGAAGTACGTGAGCGTAATATGTGAGGACTGCTCTCGTATTCATATAAAGATTTTCTTTATAGTACAGATTTTTATTTCGTGTTAAAAGCATTTTTGCTGGAATTTAAGAAATTTTTGCCAAATATTCATCGTTTAGATCCCAAGTCATCTATCGTTCCATTGAGAAACCACCCATCGTCCCGTTGCCAAACCATCTATGGTCCCATTGTCAAATCATCCATCGTACCATTGCAAAACCATCCATCGTCCCGTCTCCATATCATCCATCGTCCGGTCGCACAGTCAAATCATCTACCACTAACCTACAACAAAATTCGGCTCGTCAAAAATCCTCACTAATTCAATCTAACAAAAATTATACCATCGCTGTTTCTATAATTAACGCCTAAACATATACTTTGTGTCTGGAGAAGTTCTCGTGGTTAACAGCCAGTACCTCACGGTTAATTAACCTCGTTCTTTCTAATTTAATGCTTCCTGGTCGCTGCTAAGCTGAAAGTTTTGCTTATTTATGAAAACCTAGCTGAACAACCGTTGCTCGGTTTTAAATTATGACCGCGACTGCTAAAACATGATCGAGACATTTCTCTGTGTTAACTCAAATACACAAACCCCGTAGAACGTGTTGTCTTCCACGATATGTCCTTGTGTAATCTCAAATACGCAAACCCTATCGAACATGTTTCCTGTCGCAAAATTTCCCGGTCTTAACTCAAATACATATACCCAGTAGAAAGCGTTTCCTTTTCCAGTTCACAAAATTAGCCGTTTCCGAAATGCTTCCACCCTTGGCCCGAAAGCCAATAATCATGCCCTTTTGGACGTCGGATAAATCGCTACGTTTCTGCATTACGCCAACGATTGAAATGCTTTCCGATGACCTAGGACATCCTTTATATACACTCCATTGCAATGTGCTGCCTTTTGTGATTGGTTATTTCATGTTGACGTCGAAAGTAGATGGTGGTCACATTAATGTGACTTTACTGTGTATATATATATATATATATATATATATATATATATATATATATATATATATATATATATATATATATATATATATATATATATATATATATATATATATATATATATATATATATATATATATATATATATATATATATATAGAAGGAGAGAGAGAGATTGTCTCACGAGAAAATTTTAATTATTATGATTATTTTTACAATTACAACTCCTCTCTTATTCAGTTGGTTAGATGGTTGGTTCGAGTTTAATGTCGTAAGGGCAAGTTTGAGCCAAACTTTTCCTTCCTAACGAGGCTATACATACACACCCAAGGAAAGTTTTGCTGACACTGAAGTGAGAAATACACTAAGGGAAACATTGAACCAGATAGGAATCAAACATGCCTCGTCTACAACTACCATGAAACAATCGTAGTGGTGAAACCTTCTGAGACACGTCAATTCCTCCTATAGACAGAATTACCCATTTAAACTAGGGTCTGGGACATAGAAACTGAACTCCGATTCACATCCGAGAATTGTTATCATGAACATGTAAGTGAATAGGTGTTCGTATTCAGTTCATGGAACTGTTCTCGTCCAATATCATTAATCAGTCCATAATTCCAGTGACATCTCGGAAACGGACCAGTTTGATAACGGAGATGTGACGCGACCAGATATCTTGAAGGGCCTAAATGATTTCGGCAAGGTACAGTTAATGCGCAATTGTTGAGGGACGAGATTCTGGAATCTTAAACTTTTCCATGGTGCGTTGCAGAGATTTTCTATATGGTAAAGAAGTTTCTAGGAAATTTTTGGTAAATATAGTTGTCTCTCGTTCTATTTCGCCTCTATATATTATCGCTCATATTTACTTGTCTTTCTATTAGAGATGCGACATCGACAGCAAAACATCGATGTTTTGAAACATCGATGTTCAAAATTAAAACATCGATGTTGATAATACATCGACCCAAAAACATCGATGTTTTTAAAATTCAGTGTATTTAAACTTTTTCCACCTATTTCTTAAAATTGGTTTAGCAACTAGTGATGCTACATCGCACCAAAACCATCGATGTTTTTAAAATGCAGTGTATTTAAATTTTTTTCCCCATTTCTTAAAACTGGTTTAGCTAATTTAACTAGTGATGCGACATCGGCTCCAATACATCGATGTTTTAATAAAACATCAATGTTTTGAAAACATCGACATCGATGTCGCATCCCTACTTTTCAGGCCTTTCACTCTTGGCCACTTTGGTCTATAAGTATGTTCAATTTGCTGATTATAAAAATTATGCTACTTGGTTATTCTTAAAATTTTTATAACGATACTTTTTTCATTTAAAAATAATACATCGACAACGTAAAAACATCGTCAAAAATAAACATCGATGTTACAAAAACATCAACTCCAATACATCGATGTTAAAAACATCGATGTCGCATCCCTACTTTCTATAAACGTTCGGGTTACAAATACAGAGGAATTCTAGTATTGTAATCTCCTTGAAACGACAGCCGCTTTCCTCCAGCTCTTAAAGCTTTCAGTGACTTTCGCTTTCTTTAAGGGGGTCCAGGACACAAAATTCGTCAAATTTTCGAAATTATTTTTATTATTTTAAGAAATTCTCTGTGTTTTCCTGCTTAAAATGACGTCTAAATCATGTTTCTATCTTAATTAGAACTAGAGATATAATAATTTTTGTGGTGCGTTGTTTTGAAAATCTAATACTCTTGACAGTTGTTCTAATGGCAACAAGATCTGTCTTTAAAACTTTAAAAGCGTTTTTCTCCATGATACATTTTTTCAAGATTTCCTGTATTCAAATTGCTATAAGTCGAAAACCGATAAAGTTTAAGGGTTGAAATTTGGAATATATCTTTTACAAACATTATACTTTAATTTTGATTCAGCAAATTTGAAACAAATGTTTACTTTTAAAAATATGACTTCTTAAAAAAAAAAGTACCTTAAAATTTTCATTCAAATATTTTCTATTTTTTATTAACTTAATATTTTTTAAATTGCTGAATCAAAATTAAAGTTAATAAATTTGTGAATAATTTACTACTAGAATTTTGAAAATTGATCAAGAATATTTTGAGCCTTAGCATATTAAAATGACCCCTCTTTTTTTTTTCAAAAAAATTTAATTTAACATTTTTAAAGAAGTTTTGGAAAAATTTTGTGTTGTGATTTCACTTATTAGTTAAATGGGTAATCAGAACAAAAAAATTCCAAATTATAAATTAATTAATAACATTTTTTTTCAATGCGTCCCTGACCCCTTTAAGGAGATAAAACGGCAATTGTTCCTTAAATGATTTGGCATTTATAGTTACACAATTTTCTAATCAGTAAAAAAAATTCAAAATTCTAAATTTAAAAAAAAATTCGATGTGTCCCGGACCCCCTTAAGCATTTATAGTTTTGAAGGATCGTCGCTTGCTTCAATCACTTAAAGCTGTGAGTGATAGTCGCTTGGCTTTAAACACCTATAGCTTTGAATGACAGTCATTTGCCTCAAGTACTTATAGCTTTGAGTGACAGTCACTTTCTTTAAGCTCTTATATAGCTATCAATGGCTGTCACTTGCTTCAAGCAATTATAACTTTGAAGGATCGTCACTGGCTTCGAGCACTCATAGTTGTATGATAGTCGGTTGCTTCAAGCACGTATAGCGATGAAGGAGAGTCGCTTGCTTCAAGCACTTATAGCTTTGAATGACCGTCACTTGCTTCAAGCAATTATAACTTTGAATGATCGTCATTTGTTTCAAGCACTTATAGCTTTGAATGAGTCACTTGCTTTAAACAATTATAGGTGTTAATGACCATCGCTTGCTTCAAAAACTCATAACTTTGAATGACTGTCACAGGCTTAAGCACATATAGCTTTGAATGACAATCACTTGCATCAAGCACTTATATATATTTTAATGATATTCACTTGTTTTAAGCAATTATAGCTTTGATTGAAATCATTTCCTTCATTTTGATGTAAGTACAGAAAGTTTCAAAACACTTTTTATGAATTAGTCCTAAGCTGTTATAAGATCGTTACATTAAATTATATGAGGGATTTATTAATTCAATGTAACATGCAGAGGTAACAGAAAACCAAAGTGATTCATGTAGCAATATACCATATTCTACGAAACCATTCCGTTATTTCGAATAAGCGCATATATCATAATGTGGCTTAAGAGATAGCGTTACGATTTATTGCCACAAACTGATTATTCGATGTGGAGTTATTAGTAAATCAAGCCTCACTCTCAATCATCCCCGACTTGGAATACTACTTGATTCACTTTAGTTCGAAACTACTCGGTTGTTATCATCAATCTCTTATTGCTCGTTAATTATTTTAAATAACCGAAATAAATAACCACTTCCATACCTAGATATTCTAAGATCTATCTCCATTTGCAGCATCTAAGATAAGGGTTATTCCCCAGTCTCGATCCAAGCCTATCTATTAATAGAGATTTCATTTCACGATTTGGTTTATTAAATAATGGTAAAAACCGATTTGTGAGTTTCGCGATATTTTCTGCTACCGAAACATCATTACAGGTATTGTATTGTCACCTATCATAAACAGATTTCCGTTGTTAAAATTGTGAACTGGTGTCATTGATTGTATGTGATCTCATTTTTTGATACAATTCGGGGGAAATGAAAGAAATGATGGTTCAACTTCTTTTGTTTTTTCCACTTAAGTTTATGTGTGCTGCCATCTATTGAGCAAGTAGAAAATGAACAATTTATGTAATTGGTAAAAGTTGCAAATATGCATGGTATTCCACAAAGCAGAATCACGGGTTAACAACAGCAGGGTTGCGAGTTCGAAGCTCGATCCAGCCAGACAACCGTCACGTTCATAAGTCTACATAAGCCTGTTTAGATTAGATTTTTGTATACGGAAGTGTAGGAAAAATTAGAATCTTCCTGGTGGTTTATCGTCGCCTCGAAACACTTCTCTGTAGTAGCAAACATCTGGTGCAAAAACCTGTTTCAAATCATTTCCAGTTCTGGGCAAAAGACTGAAAATGAAGGGAAAGTTTGTTTTTCTACATATATCTTCTTTATTTAATGACTTATACCTTCACTGACTTCAACAACACTTCTTTTAACGGGCTTCTTAGAGCGAGATCGAGTATTACGTTTCATCAAGCCTACTCTATTCCTAGAGCGAACTAAATTGAAACGAATCAGCTTTAGTTCGCATTTGCGCAATTATATAACATTGACTTCCTTGTCTGCTTCCCTTATGCTTTTATGACCTTGTCTACAAGCCTTGTGCTTTTATGACCTTGTCTACAAGCCTTGTGCTTTTATGTCCTTATCTACAAGCCTTGTGCTTTTATGTCCTTATCTACAAGCCTTGTGCTTTTATGACGTTGTCTACAAGCCTTGCGCTTTTATGACCTTGTCTACAATCCTTGTGGTTTTATAACCTTGTCTACAAGCCTTGTGCTTTTATGACCTTGTCTACAAGCCTTGTGCTTTTATAACCTTGTCTACAAGCCTTGTGCTTTTATGACCTTGTCTATAAACCTTGTGCTTTGTCGTTGTAATGTGTAAATAATGTGATGTTCGTAAAATACAAACCTTCTGATCATATCTGCTCCACTGGTGACCCAGACGTGATGGCTGCGCATCGTGGTGAAATCATGCTGCACCATATCGAAATAGGACAGTTTCATATCGACGAGGTATCTCGTCATCGAAACCCTTGAGAGTTAAGTTTAGGTAAACGAAACCATGAACCACATGTGGATTGAAAAAGCTGATCCATCAGGTAGGTATACGTCGAACCCAATGAACTACTTCAACCTTTCAACTGGTTTCGACGAGGTATCTCGTCCATCAAGGACTGACTAGTTTTGCTAATGACGAGATATCCGGTCATCAAATACTGCCTACTTTTTATGATGAGAAGATCAAGTTCTGGTCAATTTTCTTCTAGTGACAAGATATCTCGTCCATCAAGATCTGCTCAGTTTTGCTGATAACGAGTTAACTTGTCATTACAACTACTTGGAGAGTAAAAGATCATGCTGCATTGAATCTGGGGCACAGTTTGGATGTATTAGTGCTTACAGTCCATTCAAATTATTTCGCTTTGTCTAAACAAATCCGAAAATATTTATCTGATGTATCTGAATAATACCTGATGTATAAGTTGAATTGACGAATTCGGCAGCTCCATACCTTTAATAATGTGTTTGCCTTCGTGATTTTAATTCCGTTTCGTGTTGCCACTGTATATTTGTAAATTCTACTCAGCTGCATTATCAACATTCGTGTATATGTATCCAAAACTGAATACAATCATCTCCCCCAAACAAATGCTTTCGAGAATAATTGTAGATATGGCAGGATATTAAAGTATCTGCTTTGACATAATACTGGGTACTACGGTATCATACAGATTAGCGTTGGACGTGGTATAATTGGGTGACCAGGTTTCCACTACCAGGAACTCCGGGGTTATAGGACAGAGTAGCTAGTTTGACAGCTAATACATGACATATAGTGATAATTATAAGCAATGGGAACGATCTATCAATAGAATTTCGTGACAGCACAGAAAAGAGGATGGTTATTTTTGTGTTCTGCGCTGCAAGTTTTCGTTTTCGTTTGAAATACTTCTGACCTGAAGGCAATTGGACATATATTTTGGTATGGAAGTAATCTTAACATAAGGACTATTGTTGTGACTTGAAAACATTTTTGCTGGTATCAGGCTTTTTCTGACTAACTACGCCTCATGGTGCGATACAGATAAGCGATAGACGCGACATAACTGGGTGACAGATTTAAACTAGCCCATATTCCAATGATATTGGGCAATGGCGATAGTTTAATAGAACATATATGACATTTAATGACAAGTATAAATACGGGGCCGATTTTCAATAAGCATTTTCTGGCAATACAGTGAACATTTTTCTACTCTGTGCCTTGAATATAATTTTGTTTTCGTTTCTAATACTTCTGACCTGAAGGTATTTGATCATCGATTTCGGTATGTAAGTAGCCTTAACATAATGTAATTGGTACTTTTTAGTTAACGTCGTACTAGAGAAACACAACGGACTATTGACGACGGTCCGGGATCAGTCCCTTAAGGGAAAGATGCGACTACAACACCTCGTAATTTTGAACCACGGTCAGATGACGAAGCAACACCTGAGCTGGCACCCCACTCTCCAAACTTCCACTGCAACCCAACCCTTAACATAAGGACTAATCAAGTTAATCGAAAATATTCTTACTAGTAACGTAAATTTTTGTGACGTAAAACTAATGTCATACTAGTACAGTACAGATTACGCGGCATAGTTGGGTGGCCAATTTAAATTCGCACATATTCCGTGGGTACAACGCAACAGAGCTAGTTTGACAGCACATAGAAAAGAATTTGTAACAATAACATGTGGCTCCTAGTATCGACAGCAGTTCGAGACCGTAGTGGACAGTAATCTTCGTGCTATGGTACGGACATACTTCTGTTTTCGTTTCCAGTACTTCTAAATTGAAGCTGATTGAACATTGGTTTCGGGATATAAGTATTGCTAACACAGGGGTTGGTCCTCTAAATTGAAAAGTCCACGTTGACCCGTTTGAAAGAGTAACGGATTAGAGGACGAAGGGTAGCGAGATCCAATCCAACTAAAGACCGTCGTAGACAAATAGGACTAATGAACGTTAAATCTGTCGAGGCTTCAAATATCCTCTCGGTGGCGGGGAGTGGATGTGGGAAGAGTGGAATGCTATTCAACGGTGTGACCTCGTCATCTGACCGAGATTTAAACTGACGTGGTGTCGTCCTCGTGCGCCCTTTCCCTTCGGGTCTGATCTTGGTATGCGACATCGATATTGATGTTGATATAAGACATCGATGTTGATATAAGACATCGATATTGATACAAGACACACCGATTTATTTACCATCGTTTTATTGGAGCCGATGCTTGTTTAACACCGATGTTTTTACCCAGTCGATGTTGATATAAGACATCGATATTAATATAAGACACACCGATTTATTTACCATCGATTTATTGGAGCCGATGCTTGTTTAACACTGATGTTTTTACACTGTCCATGTTTTTACATTGTCGATATTTTTACACTGTCGATGTTTTTACATTGTCGATGTTTTCACGTTGTCGATGTTGATATAAGACATCAATATTGATATAAGACACACCGATTTATTTACCATCGATTTATTGGATCCGATGCTTGTTTAACACCGATGTTTTTACATTGTCGATGTTTCCACGTTGTCAATGTTTCATTTTTGAATAAAAAAAGTATCATTCTAAATTTTTTTTAAATAACCGTATTATTAGTATTTGTCAGTGATGGCGACATCCGTCCCATCAGAAAGATCTTTTTCCCTAACTGGTGGGACAGTTAGTGAAAAAAGGAGTCGGCTTAAGGGGAGTTAGTACCTTTCAGACCTTGCGTTGCTCGCGAAAACATACTTTTTTCGATTCATCATAAATAATTGAGTTTTGTATACTGTAGTATAAAATTGATACAGTTTAAAGATAATTGTATGGTTTTTAAAAAACTGCAGTCATATTTGTAATTAAAAGCATCTATTTTTATAAAACCTAGCAAAAATTATACACTATTTCTTCGTTTTGAAATTTACCCACTTAACTTTCCCGCAAGATAACTTTCGAAACATTTTCCAGCCGTGCGCCGGAGAAAGTAGAATTTAAAGTATTTAAATTTTTTTTATTTACTAATCTACTACTGACCTTTATAAACATACCCAACTAATAAAGTAGTTTACATTACATTAATGCTCGTATATTACGTTTTTTTTAATATGCACCTAAAATATAACCTGTGCACCGAATTTAAAAACTTAGGTGCACAAGGTGCATCTGTATTAAAAAATCTCTTTCAAGCCCTGATGTAAGGTAATTTTAATTAACGTTGTACTAGACCAAACAACAGGCTATTGATGACGGTCCGGGATCAACTACCTCAATGAAATATACGAGGACAACAACACGTCATTTTGGACCTCTGTCAGATGACGAGCAACACCTAAGCTAGCACCTCACTCTCGAAACTGCAACACAAACCCTACGTGAGGACTTTCGGTCACGATAGATTTAAGGTGCATCAGCCGCCTTTACACCATACGCGTACAAACATCCATGCACTGACACAAATTCCAACCAGGAGCCTTCCGATCTAGAGGCTAACACCTTAACCACCAGACCGTTGGGTCGGCTGACATATTTTGGAGACTGATTTGAGCGAGCCCAAACTCCGAGGTTTGTTTGATATAGCATGAGTGGCATGTAGTGGCAATTATAAGTGTTGGGACAGGTTATCAAGAGCAGTTCCAGACCGAGGGGAGAGTCCTTTTCGTCCTATTTACTTTGATGGATAGGACGTAGTTGGGTGAGCGATTTCAACTCGTTATAACTTTTGGGATATCAAGAGCGTGGCAATTGTACTAGCATTGCTTGATAGAGCATAGATGACAATGAGTGGAGCTGGAGAAGCAATGCCAGTTCGAGACTGAAGTGGATGATATGATTACTATTACGCTCTCTTCGTTGCGAGTATACTTTAGTTTAAGTTTCCGATGCTTATCAGCTAGGGGTAATTGAACATCTCGATATCGGTATTTAATTAATGTCAACATAGTGGATTGGTCGTGTGATTTGAATAAATTCCAATTGCAGATGTTTGCAATAAGAGTAGATGGTAATGTAATTCTTCTTTACTAGCCGGGCTGCGCTGGCTAGCGCTCGGCGGTGTGTAATAGTGCTTTTTTTTTTTAACTTTTTTACACACCGTAATTAAACATGTTTTGATCTGTATATTTTATTTATTTTTATGAAACAATTCTTTAAATCATTGCGTATTCCAGGCCTCGAAATAGATTTTTTATTGCAGGTGCACCTTGTGCACCTAAGTTTTATATTAGGTGCACAGATTATATATCAAGTGCACATTTTAAAAAACGTAATTTTAGAGCATTAATGTAATGTAAACTACTTTATTTTTTGGGTATGTTTAGATAGGTTAGTAGTAAATAAAAATATTTAAAGAATTTTTTATCTGCGAAATTATTACTTCTAATGGAATTAGAAAATGCAACCATTTATTCTCAATTTCTTCGTTCCCATAGCTCTCAATGTCTTCATTGTTTGGCCAATAACATGGCTCGAAGACAGCAACAGTTGACAAAAGTGGATCCTTAACAATGGATTTAAATCTGTCTTCAATCGGCGAACTGCATAGTTGGATTATGTGACGTGTTTCTTTCAAGGTATCCGGCGCACGGCTTTCGCTTCAGCAGAGCCATCTGAAAAATGTTTTGATCATCGGAAAGTTCTGGTGACAGTGGGCCAGTGGCACAAGTAAACCCTCCTCCTGTACAAACCCGTTACGGCGTAACGATTTTTTTTCGTATAGTGTGTATTTAGGAATTTTAATTACGTTCCTTTAGGGTTGATATTAATATTTTGTTCAAACACCAAAATAAAATAAAACACGTTTTCCCTCCCCTTCTTTAAGGTTAGTTGCACTACGTGCACCTAGCGGGAAAAAATTAGGGGCACAATTTTATTTTCATGTGAACAGTGCACCTGTGCACCCGGGTATTTTGAGCCCTGGCGTATTCAATCAAATATTTAAGGAAAGTGGGTCGAAAAATACATATACCGCTACAAAATTACTAATGTCTAGTGATATTTTGCAGGAAATAGACATATCATTAAAATATAACTCCTAAATAATATTTCTGCAATAGGTAATAAACCGGAACACATAATGCAAACAGAAATAAAATTCCAATCCTTGAAAAAATGCAAAATTGTGATAAAAAAAAACCACGTACGTATCTATTCAAACGTGTTGAATTTCGACCTGAATATATTGTGAAATAGAATAATGCGACAAAAGACTTTTCAACGATATTGACAAAGACAATAATGATTTATTAACAAAAATAACACGTATTTATAATACTTGGGAATCTTCAAATAGGTCCGAAGCATCTCGCAGTCAACTCAAATACCCAAACACGGAGTTCTAAATCAAATTTAAAAAGTAAACATTAATTCTGACGTGTCCAGATACCGGGTAGCAAAAATTACGTTTAAATTACTTTTACATCAAAGGAAGAAATAAAAAGTCAGTTCAAACCTAAATGTTACAATTTAATTCCTTATTTTGCAGAGAAATTGACCTCGGCTATTTGAAAAGAGCAAGAATTCAAAATATATGGGTTATTTTATTTATGTTAATTGTTGCCATTCGACGATACACAAATAACGTCGATTTCGGGTCCACGTACGGTAGTGTTTTATATATATAGATTATCATTGATCTGATCAGATAGTTCTACATATTCCGCTAATAGTACCGACAGAATTATGTTACCAAACACCATTGCGTATTTTATTCAACTTCTCACTGTATATACACTACCCTACAACAATGGACCGGACGCCAGCGGAATTGCATAAAATCCGACTACTTTGTTAGGGGTGTTTTTTGTGGTATGGCCTGGGACCTTTGCATGTTGTTCCTGGTCAATTGAACGCCGACGCCTACATGAACATGTTGGACCATCATGTTCTTCCTACGGTCTGGCAATTTTACGGAACGGAGCTACGAGTTATGTTGCAGCCTCTGTCAGGCAGTGGTGTCGAGATATGGATATAAAACGTCTTCCCTGGCCTGCTCAGAGACCCAACCTAAATCCCATAGAACTTTCGTGGGACGAGTTAGAACGACGCTTATGGACCAGGGAACCACGTCCGAAATGTACAGCTGAGCTGGCGACATTCTTGCAGCAGGAATGGACACAAATACCCATAGCTGTGTATCAAAACCTTGTTGAAAGTATGCCCAGAATGGTTGCTAGTGTAATTTCAGCACGTGGAGGACCACCCCCTTATTAAAGCATATATTATTTCCCTTATACCATCACATCTTGATGTCTGGTCCATTATTGAAAGGTACTGTATAAGATAACTTTCGCGATTCTTTCTTGACTCGATTCTTATAACTTTCAAAGCCGACCAACCGGTATAGTGGTTAAGGTGTTAGCCTCTAGATCGCAAGGTTTCTGGTTCGAATCCGGGTCCGGGCATGGATGTTTATAAACGTATGGTGTAGAGGCGGCTGGTGCACCTTAAATCTGTAGTGGCCGAAAGTCCTCACGTTGGGTTGGCGTGGAAGTTTGGAGAATGGGGTGCCAGCTCAGGTGTTGCTTCGTCATCTGACCGTGGTTCAAAATTACGAGGTGTTGTCCTCGAATCTTTCCCTTAAGGGACTGATCCCGGACCGTCGTCAATAGCCCGTTGTGTTGCTCTAGTACGACGTTAACTAAAATTACCATTACCTATAACTTTCAAGGTACAACTGATGTACTGGCCATTGACTAAATTCTTTCTTGACGCGATCATGATACGACTTCATTACTGGCTGTCGTCTAAAGGTTAAACACAGCGGGCGAATCCACTTCGGCTTCAAAGGAGTGTTTTCGATTGATCTGGATCTTGTATAAAAATTGCAAACATATAAAAACGAAAACACGTTACCTCAGAATTAGAAACTTGCAATATACAAACGGACCGCGGTAACCGGATGCAAGAGTAACGAATTAACAGAAGGGTGGCTAGTTCGAATCCAATCAAAGACTGTCGTGCACAAAGACGACTGGTGCACGTTAAATCTGCAGTGGCCTCGATTCTGTGATTTTGAAGTCTGGAGAGTGAAGTGCCAAATCACTCTCCAGACTTCCTCCTCACCTGACCTCATCATCTGACCATGGTTCAAAATTACGTGGTGTTTTCCTCGATGTTTCCATTGGAAATTGATTCCGGTCCGTCGCCAATAGCCCGTTGTGTTGCTCCAGTGCGGTGTTAATTAAAAATAATAACCAAACCATACCGTAATATGTTAATCTCGAGAATGAATGAAACGCTGAAGATATTTCCTTTTGAACAATGAAAGTTGTTCTTAGATAGGATTATTGTTATGGTCATCTTTTTACCTTTATTCTGTTCTATTTGTATGTAAAGTGTGTGTATTTTTGAGGTGAATGCGTCTTTAAATCGGAACAGTAATAGACAGTGACTAAATAATGACTCTATTAGTTGAAAGCTGACTAGGTAATTGGTAGTTTTAAGTTAACGTCATGCTAGAGCAACACAACGGACTACTGACGACGGTCCAGGATCAATCCCTTAAGGGAAAGACCCGAGTACAACACATCGTAATTTTAAACCACGGTCAGATGACGAGGTAACGCCTGAGCTGGCATTCCACTCATCAAACTTCACAGCAACCCAACGTGAGGACTGAAAGTTTACTAGGAAATAATATTTTGGTAAATTAGAGCAAAACTGGTAATGCAGGAAAGACTGCAAATTTTATAAGGGTTGTAGGGCATATAATCCCTTGCAGTGGTATATCATAAGTCCCGGTATAATTACCCTTAGAGTCACTAAATCAACTGAAAATTAATTTATTAACCACTAACTTTTACTGATGGTCAAAACATTCAACGCATTATATAGATTATAATGATAAAAAAGTAATTACAATAATGGTGTTGAAATTTTTAAGAGTGGGGTGCCAGCTCAGGTGTGACTTCGGCATCTGACCTTTCAAAATTACGTGGTAGTGTCCTCGGATCATTCTCTTGGGGATTGATCCCAAACCGTCACCTTGGAGCAGCAAGTCCTGACACGCCGACTTCTACTTCCGAGATTGAATCCAATCAAAAACCGTCGTATTCCAAGGCTGCTGATGCACGTTAAATCTGTCGTGTCCTCACATTGGTATAGTGTTAGTTATGGTATTGGTTTGGAGAGTGTGGTACCAGATCAGGTGCCTTCTCGTCATCGTTTTAATTTTACTTACGGTCACCAACAAGTCTTTGTTCCGTCAACTAAGTTGGTCTGATTCGCGTTGGAAAAATAGAAATTATTACACCGAACACGATCTCCATTTTTACGTAACGCTCAACTTTTCTCCTATTTTTAAGACGATATCACGTCTAAAATAAATGTGCATTTCCAAAGGATTAGTGTCAGTTACTCTCAAAGCGCAATCGAAACGATCACATTTTCTAGTATTATGGAAAGCAGAACGATACATCTAAAAGAACGCGACGTCATTGTTTTTCTTGTAAAGCTTCGGTTTCCTAAGAAAGCGTAGCCGTGATGTAGCGGTGGGTGGCGTCACTAAAACGTTGTTTATACTAACACATGGTGTTGGTTTCCTAGAGAGCGTTGTTTGTAAGCGTAACGAAAATGATCGGAGCCGCCATTTCCATGACTGTCGTCATAGCGGTCTCAAACAGTTGGGGAACGTTTTTTCTCTTGTAGCGGCAAGATTTCATTTCCTGCGCCAAACGATTCGAACGAAGAGGAGCGAAATAAATAAACATTTTTGACTGCCATTGATTAATTCGTTTTTGTAAAATCGGGATCGTTAAACACAGAATAAAAATTTCAACGGATTTGAAATCTGCGGAATATTTGACACTAGATCGATACCTTAAATGTGATTTTCTTCAAATAAATAATTAATTATTTAATAAGTAATTAAATAATCAAATGGTAAATAATTGAATAATAAAACTGTTTTTGATACCGATCTGGCGTAAAAATTTACGCTGATTTCAAATCTGTTGAAATTTTCACTCTACCTTCAACGATCTCGAAGTTAGAAACTTTGAACTAGAGAATAAAAAACAACTTTGTTTTGTTTCTCGAATAAAATAAACCACGACAGCCGTCTATGTTGCCCATTCTCCAACGTATTCTGTCCGCCTAAGTTGACACCTCTGGACTCTTGTTTAGACGGTCGTCTAGTTATGCCAGCGGCATCATGACGAATTACGGCTGTAAGATAACGGTTCCATTTTCTTACGAAACCGAAGCTTAACCGGGATACGACCAATAGGAACATACTTTTTTCATATCAAAGCTAAAAGCAACCCTATTATATATGGGGATAAAATATAATAACATTAATAGCTTAAAATAATACGCCTCCACAAAAATGGATAGCTGTTTACATTATTCCACATGGTAATGGTATACAGAAGCGTCGATTTATTTATAATTAGCAATTACAAAATACAGCTGCAGATAGAAAAAGAAATACTTTTTATTCGTCTATCGTTTCCAGAAAAAAAGCAACTTCAAAGTCACCATTCGATTGGGAATAACTTCAACTAAAAATTCGTTGGTAAAGATTTGCATAATAGATGATCTTCGAAAAAAAAACCTTAAAAGTTCGTAGTTTCTTTTAGCAAGTAATGGATACAAGTAGGGATGCTCGACTTTGAGTTTATCCATGCCATTAAGATGCAGAAAAAGCTAAATATAAATGTTGTCATTAAAAGTTCTTCATTGATTTCTATCAAAATATGCGAATGTTTCTATTTCTTTTATGTTCTAATATTTATTGGGTGGTCTCGATATCCCAGTTGGAAGACTAGCGAATTCTTAACTGCAGGTTTGCAAGTTCTAAACTCGATCCAAAAGGTGCACGTTCAATCTGTAGTGGCCTGAAATATCAATACGATCTTCCCACAATGTTCTTGTTCTCCATTATTTTTTTAAATCCTTTGACAGATTAAAAGAATATACTGATATAATTGATGCCCTATCTACAAGGTTGCCATCTGTAGTATTATTGTTTAACTGTAGTTGCCTTATAGTTTTGAAACGTTTTCTCTGCCATTCTTTGTCTTGGAAAACTTTGTGCTATCTCTACTATTATAAAAGGGAGTATTTGTCTGTTTTCTGTTTATTTGTTTTCTGTTATTCCTTTAATGACGACGGCACTTACAGTAATGGGATTTGACACGCAGGTAGATCGAATATTTCGCAATTTTTGAGTCGAGGCGAATTTTAAAATTTCATCCACAACATTTTTTAATGAATTTAATGAAATTTAATTATTATTGTTTTCATTAGAATGGCAACAGAATAAAAGATCAGATTAAAATTTATTTTTTCCGTTTTCATTTTGCGCGGTGGAATGATTTTCCAGCAGACGATAAAAAACAAATAAACTTTTAACTGGAGTTATTTGGTTATTTTTTCTATCTCCTAGACCGTTAAAGATTGAGTAAAAATTTCAACTGATTTGAAATCTGCGGAAAATTTCACATTAGAACGATATCTAAAAGTAAAATTTTCTTTAAATAAATAAAATTTTAAATTGAATATCTCATATTTTCGCAAGCGATTGTGACGTCACGTCAGCCTTCGCGTTCAAAAAATAAACAGATTACATTTCCTGCGCTCTTACTATTTCGCGGAGAAAGGCAAAAAAAATAATAATAAAACATTTTGGCTGGCATTGTTGTTCTTTTTTGTAAAATCGGTATCGTTAAAGATAGGTCGAATATTTCATCGGATTTGAAATTTGCGGAAAATTTGACACCAGATCGATACATTATTAGAGACATTTGAATTTCTTTTAATAAATAATTTTTCAATTTAATATTTATATTTTCGCAAGAGATTGTGACGTCACGCTGAATTTTACATGAATCGACTTTCCAGTAGCTATGCTGGTCCAACACTAGTCCTCTGCGTTAACACTTCATGCGGTTTTGACGCGATATCTCGACCATCAAAACTAATGCGTTCATATGATTGTTTATAATTTGTATAATTTTGTTACGAGTTGTTCTCGTCTTTTCTTCGGGATTGATACCAGACCGTTGCCAATAGCCTGTTGTGTTGCTTCAGTGTGACGTTAACTGACCACTTACCTATGCATGCATGTGTTTTTAGTACTCGCCCCCTTTTCGTTCATATTTAACTTCCAATTTCCTTCAAAAATGAAGAACTAAGTAAAAAATTTAATAAATCGCATTTCGTTTTTAAAAATTTTAAAAACGGAAAGTCACGATGAATATGAAACATTTAGTTTGAATTGCAGTTATTTTTCTACTGTAAAATAACCAATTATCTACAAGATAAATGCATAAAAATAGTTTATGCAATGTTAGACCTATAAACAGAAATTTAAATATATTCACGAGCACTTTGGATTATCATTTCATGATTAAAATTCACGAAATCCAATTTGAGTTTTCAAAATATCTTTTCTAAGCGAAAGTAGTCTGTAATAAGCATATAAACGTGTAATATTACTAAATTCAATAACTCGTATAGTTCTTGTTTCGTTCAGTCTTATGCAAGATTATTAAAATTTAACTCAAACTTAGAAATAATGATTGATAACGAAACATATTTCCCAGAATATCCTTCTTGGAAGCTATGAAAAAGTGAGACATGTAATTATTAGAATAAGGCATCAAATTAAATTATATTTACAGAATTCCTAGAATTTTCCAGCTCATAATTTCCTTTAATTAATTATATTTTGTTCAGCCATTCTATCTAATAACATCCGCTTCATGTTTAATTTTTGTGCATGTCAGGCAATTCGTTGAAATATTCGCGGTATATGTGGAGATAATACTCGTACTTGCTAGTGAGGCGACATCAACAGCAAAACATCAATTTTTGAAACATCGATGATTTTAAACATCGTTGTTTTTAAAATTCAGTGTATTTAAACTTTTTTCCTCATTTCTTAAAATTGGTTTAGCAACTAGTGAGGCTACATCGACAGAAAAACATCGATGTTTTTAAAATTCAGTGTATTCAAACTTATTTCCCCTATTTCTTAAAACTGGTTTAACAACTATTGATGCTACATTGACATCAAACAACCGATGTTTTGAAACTTCGATGTTCAAAATTAAAACATCGATGTTTATAATACATTGCCCCCAAACCATCGATGTTTTTAAAATTCTGTGTATTTAAACTTTTTCTCCATTTCTTAAAACTGGTTTAGCACCTAGTGATGCTACATCGACAGCAAACCATCGATGTTTTGAAACATTGATGTTCACATTTAAAACATCGATGTTGATAATGCATCGCCCCCAAACCATCGATGTTTTTACAATTAAGTGTATTAAAATTGTTTCCCCATTTCTTAAAACTGATTTAGCAACTATTGATGCGATATCGACTGCAAAACATCGATGTTCAAAATTAAAACATCGATGTTGATAATACATCACCCCCAAACCATCGATGTTCAAATTAAAACATCGATGTTGATAATACATCACCCCCAAACCATCGATGTTTTTAAAATTCAGTGTATTTAAACTTTTCTCCCCCATTTCTTAAACTAGTTTTGCAACTAGTGATGCGACATCGGATCCAATGCATCGATGTTTTTTATAAAACATCAATGTTTTGAAAACACCGTCATTGATATCGCATCCCTACTTTTCAGACCCTTCACCCATGGCCACTTTGGTCTAAAGGTATGTTCAATTTGCTGATTATAAAAACTATGCTACTTGGTTATTTTTTAAATTTTTAAAACGGTACTTTTTTCATCTAAAAATTAAACATCGACAACGTAAAAACATCGACAAGTATAAACATCGATGCTACAAAAACATCGACTCCAATACATCGATGTTAAAAACATCAATGTTTTTTAAAAAAACATCGATGTTTTGAAAACATTGACATTGATGTCGCATTCCTAATACTTGCATATATGTCGTTTCAAATTAGGAAGGTAGGTACTTAAATTAACGTCGTACTGGAGCAACTCAAAGAGCTTTTGACAACGGTTCGGGATCAACCCCCCAAGGGAAAGACCGAAGACAACACCACATCATTTTGATCCACGTTCAGATGACGAGGCAACACCTGAGCTGGCACCCCACTCTCCAAACTTCCACACCAAGGGTAAGATACCTTAAGGGAAAGATCAATGCTATTCAGAGATATTTACTTAAACAGAAAACATCCAGCAGTATTTGATCAAATAGATTTTCTTGATCTTGTAACGGAACCACGTGTAATGCATTCGAGCCCATCACGAGAATTGCTCCCGTCTCTAATTCTGAATGGTGGAGGGGACTTCATAAAAACAGGGCTTGGTCACTTTGAATGTCCACATTTGTTATTGGCGAATGATAGAACATAGATGTGGACAACAATCCAAAATTCTCGTCCACGTATCGTCAAGTGTGTAAATGTTACAAGCACTAATATATCCGTAGCTTAGAGCAAATAGGTAGTGCAACACAATGGGCTATTTACGACGGTCCGGGATCAATCTCAAAAGGGAGATATCCGTGGACAATACCATGGCTTAGAGCAGAAACTCATTAACTCGCATAATATTCTTTACTGTACAGCTGTTTAAAGACTTGGGTTTTAGCTCAAAAAATTAAAATGCTAAACCCTTTTATAGTTTTAAATATTTTTAATTGATTAGAGAGAGAGAGAGAATAGTAGAGTTGTTACGGAACGAAACTAGTTACTGTTTATCAGCCGTTTCCAAAGACGCATGATCGTGCTATCTTCTGCGCATGTACCTCATTTGAAAATTCTAGCGTCTGTTGATGTTAAGAAGCGAGAGGGCAATCGGTGTGTTGTCTGTTTGGAGATGTGTACCGTTTTCGTTTATCGTCTGTAAATAAATGTCGCATCTCGACCTGATATTTGATTTGATTTTTATATACCTGGCCTTATAAGTATGCTATAGATTATATTTCTCATGAAAATTTCCATACAGTGTCTTGAAAACAGTGTTAGTTAATAAGTTCGAAACTCGATCCAACCAAAGATGTGGGGATGATGTACGTTAAATCTGCCGTGTCTTTAATGTCTTCACGACGGCAGTTGCTGAAGTTTGGTGAATGGAGAGCCATCTCAGATGTAGACCGAGTCTTCTGACCATGGTTCAAAAGTATAAGGTATTGTCCTCGGATCTTACCCTTCGAGATCGATCCCAATAGCCCATTGAATTTCTCCAGTGCGATGTTGATTCAACTACCTTCCTTACCAATCCTTTTTATGGAAAATTAATTGGGACCAATAAAAATTACGTAATATGTGGTAAATCTTTAAATGCGGGTTACATTAAATCAGGGTTTCACTGTACTTCGAAATCACTTAAAAAATTAGATTTATCTTTTCGAAGTTAATAAAAATGTGTGAGATTAAAAAGTAATTTTAGTGGCGAATAAAGGCAATCCCCAAAATTTAATTTAAACGCATTGTTCGCCAAATATTGTAAATAATTCAAATTTCGAACATAAATAATACTCTTTACACGAGCAATAAAACATTTCCAAAATGAAAACTATAAAGTTTCTATCCCACTTTTTTTAAATTATCGGCTCGGATAATTTTTCTTCTGTTATTTTTACCGCAATTCACTTCGCTCCACTCATTTCTTCTGAAGTGAAAACAAAGCAAAATCATTTGCGGAACAGCTGGCTTGGAACTTAAAAATAAGTAGTGCTATTTGTATTATATGGCTCTGTCGTAACACACGCCCATAATAGAACAAATTCTAATATAAATTTTAGTATATTTATGCTAGAAAAATTATGGAAACGATTTGGGTCGAAACAAATATCTTTTATAGTGTCTCGTAGAAATAATTAAAAATTCGGAGAAAAAAATATTAAATAGTTTATTTTTGAAAGGCAAACAACAAAATATATTCGAAGTCAGGAAAGTAATAAAATTAAACGTTTTATAGAGCAATAAATATCGTTCCATGGTAGATGATTTTATGTAAGATATTTCTATGAAGTTCTAGGATACCATTCTCAAACACATAAGTTTTAGTAAGAAAAATAAAAAAATATCGTCTGGGACTACAAAAGTCCAATAACTCTTTTGAACCTGGAACGTGGGTCATCCGGAAATTTTTGCGCGTTTTCAAATCAAATCTAGATTTGTTATTATTATTTTGCTACAGCCGAAAAGGAGTAACCTTGATTGAAGCAGATATTTAAACTCGGTCTTTTCTGCTTACACTGCATAATTAAAACATGTGTCGTGACATAATTTTTGTTTCACTGCAGTGCTAAGAATGGAAAACCAGAAAGTTAATTTTCATCATATTATGCTTTTATTTTAAGGACAAAATGCTAGTCAGACTGCTAGTAAAATGCGTGCTGTATATGGACGTAGTGCTGTTTCTGAGGCCACAGTTCAAAGGTGGTTTGTTAAGGGGGTCCGGGACACAAAAATCGTCAAATTTTCGAAAAAAAATTTTATTATTTTAAGAAATTCTCTGTGTTTTTCTGCTCAAAATGACATCTAAATCATGTTTCTATCTTAATTAGAACTAGAGATATAATAATTTTTGTGGTGCCTAGTTTTAAAAATCTAACACTTTTGACAGTTGTTCTAATGGCAACAAGATCTGTCTTTAAAACTTTAAATGCGTTTTAATCCATGATACTTTTTTTAAGATTTCCTGTATTCAAATTGCTATAAGTCGAAAACCGATGAAGTTTAAGGGTTGAAATTTGGAATATATCTTTTTCAAATATTATACTTTAATTACGATTCGGCAAATTTAAAATAAATATTTACTTTTTAAAATATGACTTTTTAAAAAAAAAGTACCTTAAAATTTTCAAAAATTTTCATTCAAATATTTTTTATTTTTTATTAAATTAATATCTTTTAAATTCCTGAATCGAAATTAAATTTTATAAATTTGTGAATAATTTACTGCAGGAATTTTGAAAATTGATCAAGAATATTTTGAGTTTTATGAATTTAAAATAACCCCTCTTTTTTTCAAAAAATTTTAATTTAGAATTTTTAAAACACTTTTGAAAAAATTTTGTGTTGTGATTTAGCTTATTAGTTAGATGAGTAATCAGTACAAAAAAATTCTAAATTCAAAATTAATTAATAAAAAAAAAATTCTATGTGTCCCGGACCCCCTTAAATTTAAGCGTGGAAATTCCAGCCTCGAATATGATGACCGCTTAACATCGAGAGGAGGACTGCATCCCAAAAAAGTAATGCTTTCTGTATGGTGGGACTGAAAAGGAATTTTTCATTATGAATTGTTGCCACAAAATCAGACAGTAAATTCGAAAAAATACTGTTCTCAAATGGCAGTATTAAAAGCAGAAATCGAAGCAAAGGGGCCAGAACCAACCAATCGTCGGGGTGTTGTCTTCCAGCATGACTATACCTCGGCCCCACATTTCGCTGAATATCAGACAAAGACTTATTGAGTATGGCTGAGATATTTTGTGTCACCTCCCATATTCACCAGATCTTGCCCCCTCAGATTTTCACCTCTTCAGGTCACTTCAAAATTATTTGAACGGTCTGGAGTTCAATTCTTCGGAGACTGTCAAACGGCAACTCGATGACTTCTTTACAATTAATCCTAATGATTTGGTAAAAGAATTTTCCAGCTGCAAGAAAGATGGCAAAAAGTCATAGAACAAAATGGGGCTGATGTGATTCAATAAAACATTTCTTATGTTTTGTACTGCTTCTTTGGTATTTATCTTAAAAACACGCAGAACTTTCTGGATGACCCAATACATTTTATATTTCATAGATAAATCGTGCTTCAGTCGATCTTATTTTATCGTCTACAGTTAGACATACAGGAATATTAAGTGAAATAACAAGGATTTAAGGTAACTGTGGACTTTCAAATCACCAAAATCGATATTTTATCTTGACTTAAAACTTCAATTACATCACATTATGTGTATAGTAAACAGGTTTATCTATCTATATATGTGTGAATTAAAATTTTGACAGTATTATATGGAAAATTGACACGGGTCAATTTGTGCAAATTCCATAACAATCGAGTTATAGTAGCAAAAGTACGTTTTGAAAATCCACAGTCCCCTTAATGACATTTTAGACCATCTATGGAGAAGCTTCTTAGACTTAACATAAACAGCCTACTGGGAGGGGGGGAGTATGGCCAAAACAGCCAAAAAGCGAAAGCATGAAAAGTCTCTAATTTCTTTGCTGATAAAAAATTATAATCATATTACATTACATATAACTAATAAAAAAATAAATGAAATTGGTCTTTTTAAAACATAAAATAAATTCTATTTTACAAAAAAGGACTTCTTTTTAGAAAATTTTACAAATTTCAAAATTTTTTCCAGTCTAAATAAAGAATATTTTGAAACAGAGTACATAGATCTCAAGTCTGGCAAAAGAATAATTGCCCTGCTTGTACTAACCAATACTAACATAACATTGAACTGATATTTGAATAGCAACATATAACATTGAATTGACATTTGAATAGCAACATATAACATTGAATTGGCATTTGAATAGCAACGTATAACATTGAATTGACATTTGAATAGCAACAATGATAAAATCATTAAAATGACTGGTGCTAAAACATAAAAATAAGAAACGAAGATACCATCAAATATCAAGGCTTTAAAATATGAATTATCTGATAAAAAAAAGGGTAACTTCATTGGAGACGGATAGTCTTTATTCAAATTTATGAACATTTTTCATTATAATACCGAATACGATTGAAGCAATAAACAAATACGCACGACAAAAAAGGGATAGTTGTTCTTTTCTTGGCCAATAATAATATAAATAACTAACGATAGTACAACTTTAAACATAATTGGTTAAAAAAGAGACCAAAAGATAAGAAACTAAAATACCATCAAACATTATTAGTCCTTAAAATATTAAATACCCAATATTTTACAAAAATATAACTTCGGTAAGATAATTCAAACAGTCGTTGTTCCCAAATTAAACAAAGAGACGTAGTTTTACTAAAAAATTAAAGCAATATCCCTTAAATGGGTCAACAAAGAGTACATGAGAAAATTCCCAGCTGTGTTTATTCATAGCTTTCGCAGCGTGAAAAACGCTGAAACTAATTTATGGAATCAGCGAGAATTATCAGTCTTTTGGAAGAATCTATTTTTAGTAGATATGACGACAATTCACGGGCGAAATTGGTTAACTATCGATTGAACGGAAAGTAGTCATCCCTTTTGAGAACATAGAAAATGCAAGTGTCATTAAAGTGTCTGGAAAATGTTTTCAATACCGATTCGACATTTTCATTTCTACAATTTACTGTCCGTATACCTGCCCTATCCATCCATATAGGCAATTTCATATGCATCACACAAATCTGGTGTAAATCAAATCTATAAAAATATGTAACACTAAGGTGACCATGCATCAGTTTGTTGAAGGACTAAAAGACTAACTTTCGTATTAAAAGGTTATATTTAGGGCAACTTTTTGCAACAAACTCAACTTTTTTTCACATGTTATGCGCGGAATGTTAAGTACTAAAATCGAAATTCCTCCAACATGGGGTGTATTGTAAGTGAGCTATAACCGCAAAATAAATGCAACTTTTTGCATACCTTGTAGAAGACGTTTTAAAATCTCTGAACGTTGAGCGAAAGGACTTTGCGCTTCTGCTATCCGATACAGAACATTATATTACAGCGGCTAACGCAGTTTTTCAATGTTAAAGAAATTACTGGCCATTCACAACGTGTTTCTGTAATTAATGATGTATTATAGTACTGTTTTACACGACTAAAATTGTCAATATATTTTGAATTTTTTCATTTTTAAAAAATAATTTTAGATTTTAGCGTATAAAAAAGAAATGCAACTTTAGGGAATGATAAATGCAACTTTTCCCATTTTTACTGCAATAAAAAAGTTGCCCCAGATAAAATTCAATAGATTTCTACATATTTGGTGTTTTTAATTTCCGTTGTACTAGAGAAACATATCGGGTTATTGACGACGGTCCGGGATCAATCCCTTAAGGGAAAGATCCATGGACAAAAACCACGTATTTTTTAACCATGGTCAGATTACGATGCAACATCTGAGCTAGCATCCCACTCTCCAAACTTCCACGCCAACCCAACGTGAGGACTTTGGGCAACGACAGATTTAAGGTGCACCAGCCGCATCTACACCATACGTTCTCAAACATCCATTCACTTACCCTGATTCGAACCAGGAACCTTCCTATCTAGAGGCTAACAACGTAACCACAGTCATGTAATGTAAATACACTCACAAGTGATTATTTACTAGCACACAAGAGGTAGGTAGGTATTTCGATTCTCGTCTCACTGGAGAAACACAGCGGGCTACTGGTGACGATCCGGCGCCAAAGGGAAAGATTCGAGGACAACCCCAAGTATTTTCTAACGACGGTAAGATGACAAGGCTGAACACATGAGCTGGCACCTCACTCTCTAAACTTCAGCACCACTACAATGTGAGGACATTTCATCAACAGATTTAATGCACACCAGCTCCATTGGTACAAGACGGTTTTTGATTGGCTATTGACGACAGTCCTGGATTAATCCCCTAAGGGAAAGATACGAGGACATCAACACGTTATTTTGAACCACGATCTGATGACGATACAACATTCGAGCTGGTACCCCACTATTCAAACTTGCACACCAACAGAACGTGAGGACTTTCGGCAACAACAGATTTAAGGTGCAGTTGCCAGCTCTACACCATACGCTTACAAACATCCATGTTCAAACCCGAATTCTAACTAGGGATGCGACAACGATAGCAAAACATCGATGTTTTGAAACATCGATGTTCAAAATTAAAACATCGATGTTGATAATTCATCGACCCAAAAACATCGATGTTTTTAAAATTCAGCGTATTTAAACTTTTTCCCCATTTCTTAAGACTGGTTTAGCACCTTGTGATGCTACATCGACAACAAAACATCGATGTTTTGAAACTTTGATGTTCAAAATTAAAACATCGATGTTGATAATACATCGCCCCAAAACCATCGATGTTTTTAAAATTCAGTGTATTTAAACTTTTTTCCCCATTTCTTAAAACTGGTTTAGCAACTATTGATGCGACATCAACAGCAAAACATCGATGTTCGAAATTAAAACATAGATGTTGATAATACATCGCCCCCAAACCATCGATGTTTTTAAAATTCAGTGTATTTAAACTTGCTTCCCCATTTCTTAAAACTGGTTTAGCAACTAGTGAAGCGACATCGGCTCCAATATATCGATGTTTTTTCCTAAAACATCAATGTTTAGAAAACATCGATGTCGCATCCCTTCTTTTCAGACCCTTCATCCTTGGTCACTTTGATCTAAAAGTATGTTCAATTTTCTGATTATAAAAATTATGCTACTTGGTTATTTTTTAAATTTTTATAACGGTACTTTTTTCATTTAAAAATAAAACATCGACAACGTAAAAACATCCACAAGTATAAACATCGATGTTACAAAAACATCGATGTTAAATACATCGAAGTTTTAAAAAAAAACATCGATGTTTTGAAAACATCGACATCGATGTTGCATCCCTAATTCTGACCAGGAACCTTCCGATCTAGAGGCTAACATCTTAACCACCAAACTGCTTGTTCGGCCCAACAAGTTGTGGGTATACACTCACAAGGAAATATCTACTAGCACTGAAGAGAGAAATCCACCCCTGAGTAAATTATGGAATGGGACTTACGTCTACAACAGCTCGCAGGGTGCGAGTGCAGTGGGCAAATCCACTGAGCCATGCTATAGCGTAGGTTTGATACCAATCTAGTGTATTCACCTCTTCTGTATCTGAAACACATCTTGTGTGTGTACCATTTACTTGACCAAAGAAACATTCCGTGCTCAGCTTGGCTAGACAATGGCACTTCTGCCATAAAAAATACCACCCACCCCACCGTTTTATTTTATTAGAATTGTTTTTTAAATAAAATATTAGCATTGAGTTGCTACATTTCTTGACATCCTGCGAAAGCCACCTTGAAAAAAGGAACGTATAAATGTTTATACGTTGGATTTTCCTTAAAAAGGAAATAATGAATTTTAAATTACACTTGTCCTTCGTTACTGACCTTATTATTCTTATCTGATGGTATAAATTATTTTGTGGAATTCTTGAATTAGTTTTTTAAATATTTACCGAGGAGTTTGATGATTAAAAATTCTTTATCTTTTTTAAAAAATTACAACTCAAATTGATGAACATCAGGATTTTGATATGATTGTTTACTAGAACACTTTTTGTTACTGTTATTCAAATTAAATATTCACTTTTATTTTTCACATTTATGAAAGACATGAATTTGTAGAATACGTATCACAAATTTAATTTACACCTGATGAAACTTAAAAAGAGATTGGCATGTTGAAAGCGTTGTATCAAGAAAAAACTTGACAAAAAACAGTATTATTTTTAATCAAAGGGCAGGTTGTTTATAAATAGAATATCCTTGGAACTCTAAACAGAGAAAATTATTGGACCAAATTTAATCACATTTTGAATGTGCTTACTGTGATGAACATGATATTCCGGTTCTTAATTGAAAACCATTTTAGCGTTTAACAATGACAAAGAGAAATTTAAGGCTCATAATTACGTAAATTATAAAGCAAAGATGCGATCAAGTCACCCCCTTCAATTTCAATGAAACAAACTTGATCTATACGTGCCCTAACAATTTATAAATTTAAAAACTTTAATTTAATTTTTTACAGCTGAATACATACTTTAAAATATCTTTCTATTAACTCTCTGAGTGGTTTCAAAGAGATATTTCGTCCATCACGTCAATTTTACTTATGACGAGCAACATTGACCTGCAAGAAAGAAACGACGATATCTTCAGCGAGATATCGATACTTTTTTAATTATAACGAGATCAAAATCTGGTCACTTTTCTTCGCATGACGAGCTATCTGGGCCATCAAAATCAGGTCAATTTTGCTGTTGACGAGCTTATCTGGTCCATCACGATCAGGTCAATTTTGCTGTTGACGAGCTTATCTGGTCCATCACGATCAGGTCATTTTTGCTGTTGACGAGCTTATCTGGTCCATCACGATCAGGTCAATTTTGCTGTTGACGAGCTTATCTGGTCCATTACGATCAGGTCAATTTTGCTGTTGACGAGCTTATCTGGTCCATCACGATCAGGTCAATTTTACTGTCGACGAGCTTATCTGGTCCATTACGATCAGGTCAATTTTGCTGTTTACGAGCTTATCTGGTCCGTTACGATCAGGTCAATTTTGCTGTTGACGAGCTTATCTGGTCCATCACGATCAGGTCAATTTTGCTGTTGACGAGCTTATCTGGTCCATCACGATCAGGTCAATTTTGCTGTTGACGAGCTTATCTGGTCCATTACGATCAGGTCAATTTTGCTGTTGACGAGCTTATCTGGTCCATCACGATCAGGTCAATTTTGCTGTTGACGAGCTTATCTGGTCCATCACGATCAGGTCAATTTTACTTATGACAAGCAAAATTGACCTGCATGAAAGAAATGACGATATCTTCAGCGACTTCTATACTCAATAATTGATTGGGATAAATCTAACATAAACGAGTGAAGTGCTACTATAATGAAACTTTAGATGGTATCGAAACTCTAACGTGTTTAAACATTCAAATTAATATACATAGAATGATGTTATGCAGAAAGGTACCGATTTACAATTGCCTGTTTCTGACAACCGTTCTAATGTAACTGAAACAAATTAATATATCATTGGAAAACTAACAATAATTTACAAAATTAGTAGGGTTTAAAAAGCGTTAATAAGTTTCTGGTTTTGGAGATGGATGAGAATAATCGTTATGGAAACACCAAAGTCAATTTTCTAAGCTAGGATACTTGATTATTTTTTTAGATTAAGCTTAGGGGGTTCATTTATGTGATGACAGCCTTTGTAAATACTGCCGTATATGAGTACTGGTATGCTTTTTAATATGCAAATGTGATTGTGTTAAGTACGATGTTTAAAGACCCCTAGTTAAATTCATCGTATTAACATATGTTGGAAGGCAAAACGCATTGTTTATCTGAAGACTTTGGGAAGAAATAAATACGAAGAAAACTTATATCTACATTTTACAAACAAATATCTACATATTAACAAAACATTTTACTGTCTTCATCACAACAGCAATTACCTGCCATGTAAGAAATGCGCTTAAAACTTAGAATTTAAAACAGGTAATAGTTGGGGTTGGTAATTGGGAGCTTACCACTAATGGGAACATCAATGATTTTCATATCCTTATCTACGTAAAGGTAAAAATCAGTTTTCTGAATTTACTTCAGTAATTTACCGTTAATGATTGCTGTCAGTAATTTCCAGATCCTATAAGTTTGCGTTTATCAAAATCTGGTGACGAGAATTTTCTTCGGTGATTTGCAGTTAATTCCTTTTCTACATTAACGAAAAACATGTAATGAGAATTTTCGTCCGCAATTTATCGGTAGTGGGAATATCAGTAATTTTCAAATCCTAGTCTAGGTTAATGAAAAAACAGTATTCGTGTTCATCAGTAATTTGCCGTTAATGATGTCGCATTAGTTTTTAGATCTTAGTTTACGTTCGCAAACCGGTATTGAGAATTTCAATCGGTGATTTATCAGTAAAAAATATCATTAATTTCAAATCCTTGTCTACATTAATCAATAACCGATATGGATAATATTCGTCTGTAATTCACTGGTAATGTTAGTCGATAATTTTCAAATCCTTGTTTGTGTTAATCTAAGACCGATTTTCAGAATTCCCGTCATTAATTCTACTGTCAGTAATATTCAGATCCTAGAGTCTACGTTAATCACAAACATATTTAGAGAATTTATTTTCGCTTGTGATATACTGGTAACAAATATATCAGTAATTTTCAAGTCCTCTACATTAATCAAAAACCGGTATGGAGAATTTCTGTCTGATTTTTGCCAGTAATAAAAGTATGAGTAATTTTCAAACCTTATTTACATTAATCAGAAACCTTTACAGAGAATATCTGTCGGTAATTCACTCTGGTAACGAGAACGCAGATAATTGTCATGGACTTGTGCAAAACTAGAAAACGACCATCTGTCCATACTTAAAAAGCAATTTTTCAGATCATCTTCAGTACATTTTCAACATTGGTACCTTGGTAAAACACAAAGAGAGCTGCTTGCCTTGAATTTGCCTCGGGAAAACTTCCTCTGCTTACCAGGCTCCAATCAGGCTATTTGAAAAAGATATTATTTGATCGCCAGAAATTCTTTTCCACCTGTACAAAGTGCAGCTTATATATATTACCAGCCTGTCTCTCACACATCCTGAAATGCATTTGAGCTAAACATGAAGACATTTTATAGGACCCATCTGCCGTTTCCCAAAAGTTTTTTTACACGTACTCAATGACTTGGTATATTTTTTACACGTGCTCAATGACGGTGTATTTTTTATACTCAATGACTGTATTTTTTACAATCAATGACGGTGTATTTTTGGACACGTACTCAATGACTTGGTGTAGTTTTTAACACGTACTCAATGACGGTATATTTTTTACACGTGCTCAATGACGGTGTATTTTTTACACTCAATGACTGTATTTTTTACAATCAATGACGGTGTATTTTTGTACACGTACTCAATGACTTGGTTTATTTTTTTACACGTACTCAATGACTTGGTTTATTTTTTTTACACCTTCTCAATGACTGTGTAATTTTTACACGTAGTCAATGACGGTGTATTTTTTACACGTACTGTTTATGCTGTTGTTGTGGTGTTGTTGGTGGTGGTGATCCCTGTAGCCCAGCAGAGCTAGACTAGGTTCATGATATCGCACACTGTCAAGAAATCAAGGATCAATAATGGTCGCTCCAGAAGATCTTCTTTATCAAGTCCCAAGCACTCAAGGATATGATCCGGAGTGGCCTGGCCTTTGAAACACTTGGTACAAATTGGAAAATCCTTTTCTTTGTTGGCATAAGTCAATGTTTTGAGGTGGCCACTACGAAATCGTGTTATTGTAGTTTGTTCATGTCTGCTGCACCGGAGGGATAGTCTATCTATCTACGTCACACGTACTCAATGACAGTGTATTTTTTACACGTACTCAATGACGGTGTATTTTTTTACACTCAATGACAGTGTATTTTTTTACACTCAATGACGGTGTATTTTTACAAGTACTCAATGACTTGGTGTACTTTTTACACTGGGATAAAAAAAGCCCAAACTTTTGATACTCGGGTTTTGTGTAAGAATCGCTACTTTGTCGCACAACACCTTCCAATATAAAACAAAATTCAAACTTACTTCGAGAATGCAGCGACACTTCCTTCAGAAGCTTGATGTAATCGGTACTGGGGCTGGTCTCATCGAATCCCCTGTGGAATGACTTCTTCCCCAGCGCGGTGAAGACAGCCCCGAGAGTGAAATAACAGTTCGAGTTCCCTCTCGTTCTGTCCTCATAGTTGTGGAACAACAAAGCAACCACCTTCCACCTGAACTTCCTCAACACCTGGAGCACTATAGTCCCAATCTGAGAGTAGGACCCGTTCATCCTGGTCAGCAACCTATAGTGCGGGTCCTTGTGGTCGAAGTTGTCGTTCTGGCCACCGGGGGTCAGAATCGGAAGACCCCACACAGACGAATAACGAGCAACAGGTGCCAGGACATACGGGCAGAGTGGACCCAGGAGGATGTCGGCAAGTTCGGAGTTGTACAGGGAGAATGCTGCTAGAGGGCCGTAGGTGGAGGAGCACTGGGTGTCCCTGTAGAGGACCTCCATGGGCCGCCCACCTTGCCGAAGGAGGGTCCGGACTGCGTAGAGGACAGCAGGTAGGACTTTGTGCAGAGAAAAGGGCAAGGAGTCGTCGTCTGGAGCTAAGACGGCAAGACGAACTGGTGGAAGCAGACTTGTGCTTTGCGTGGTTGCAGCAGCGGTGTACGTCAGACACAACAGAAATGATGTCACCATTGTGACGGCGGATGATTCCATCCTTGTCATTCTTCAATCAGTCAGTGTCACATAAAGTTCAAGACGTCGAATTAAGTACTGACATCGACCAAGGCAGTGGTATTTGAATTGATGTGGTATCCGATTTCTGAAGTTATCAAATTGATATATTCTATGTACTAAAAAAGTACATCAGTTTGACCCACTGTAGGTTTAAGTTTCATCAAGTATTTATAAATCACAGATAGATTCGCAGCAATCATGCCTCAAATACAAGAACCATTATGCTCAGAATCGAACTGATCAGTTGTGGAATGTCGAATCTATCAACAATCTCAAATCCAAATATTCTTTGGTTATCAAATCACGATTCCACAGTTTGTTTCACTGCAAGTTTCATTCCGTCATGTTTGAGAGAGAGACTTATAGATTCATACCTAAATAACTTATGCTCACGTCACGTTTATCAGTATTGGAATATAATTTCCATCAACAATACATAGAATTCTCAAATCAAATCCCTTCTCCAAGTTCTGTACATCGACGCTCAAAGATATACATAATTTAGGTACTTAAGTATCACAAACATTCACTAATAACCTTAGATATTCAAAGAATACGATTTGATTATTTAAAAGTTTTCAAGCTATCAAATCCATTGCATTCCAGTCGATTAGTTTGTTCTATAACTGCTGTATTCATTTCATTCAAATATTTATGCATTACTCAGGTTCATTTTTAGTAGAAATCTAAACTTAATGAAACGAAACTCATTTAAGTTTGCAATGAGAAACTTTTTACTGGATAATATTCAACATTCATATGAAAAGTCAACGTTGATCACATGTATTCTATTCCAACATGTTCAACACCGAAACGAAAATACTTTATAAAATATCGCGTTCTTATTTGGATTTATAAGTATTGAAAAGCTCTCCAACCGGAATTAATCTTAAACATAAACACTATATTTTATAAGAGGCACGTAACTCTTGGTCCCTTCATATCAATAAAAATGTCGTTTCTTACAGTTCGACAGGGAAAGAATTGAAATTAAAAATATTGATTTTCGTATATTTTACTTTAAGTTTTTAAAGGTTCAAAGCAGTATGGTAGGCAAATTAATGCTACTTCCTTTGCACAGTTGATATTAATATTACGTTTTTAACATCTTAATCTGCAATACATAATATTGTAAACTTTTACAAAACTTTTAATTTTCCTCAGTTGCAACTATCTTAATTAGTTCAGATATGTAAATTTCTCAAAAAGGTTAGATATTTTAAACATATTTAGATTCTTTACTTAAAACACCTATGCAAAAATTGATATGTTTGATACTGCTTTTTACTGCCATAAATTATTTACATTAAAATACAGTTTTACAACTATCTTATTGTAATGCAGCAAATATATTCATTCATCATACGTATTTTAATATGGAATTGAGCATTCAAATGTTTGTGTTTGTTTTGCTCAATTTTCTCATACTCATCAAAACACCAAAAAAGGTTTTTTTTCGAGAGTTTTAAAACACAAATTTTGAAAAGTAACACTACTCCATTTTTAAAGAAAACTGAAAAAACTCGGTCACCTCAATGACTTACTCCGTAAACAGACGAAACTCCGAAGTTTACGAAAACTTTTACGACGTTCCTAAAAGTTTTGGATCGCTAGAACAGATGGTACATGCCTGTTATCAAATCTCATTTCATCATTTTGCGCTAGAAAAATTGCAGCCTCATTTTTCTTTCCAGTTTTCACGGAATCCTTGAATTTAAGAAACGCAAGCATGAAAAGAATATCCACTAGTTCACACAGCTCCAAAACGAGAAATTTCAGGAGTTGTAGTCCCACCTTTTCTCCCGGACAGCATGTTCCGGAATAAGTCCGGTTTTCCCCGTCCTAACGAAAGAGTTAGCTACTGGCGACCGGATTTAGCATTGGCGATCGCCAAAGGAGGTTTACCGAGTTTCTTCAGTGTTGAAAGATTGACAGCAACAAATGGATTCATGAAATAAATATGGAGAGATTTTTTTTGCGTTCTTTTCCTAATCAAAACTAAACACTCAGATATTTTAAGTGCAGATGGTGTTTATTTTACAACTTTTAACTTGTTACTTTTACTTTTAAATCGGCTTATTTTATTCTATATTTATAGTTAATGACTTGTTATTCTTGGTTTTTAAGTATTCAGTCTGAATCAAGTAGATGTATATTTTTCTTGGAGCAAGTTTTTTTTATTACTCATTTCAAATGAATCTTAGAAATTGACTTCTTTGTTCATCGCTTGGTTCTATACATACAGTTTTTCTCTTTTAAGCTAAATTTGTAAATTATATGCTTTGGTTTTTGGATTACGTTCGTCTAGACAAGTTCAATTTCATCGGTTTACAAAAATACACAAAAAGTCGAAATTCTCATAAAAAATTATTATTTTAGACCAGAATGTGTGATGGTCTTTACACTGTGAACTGTGAGTGTCATTTTTTCTTGGTTGGATTTCCTGAAAAACCCGGTTAGTGACACTAGGTTTGTCTAGGTTGTAATAGTATAAATTTTTAATATAAATTCTTTCTTTTAAATTTACCGAGACTGTTAATATGTGAACACGGGCAAACGAATTGGGAGTAAAACTTTAAACTTTGAATTAAAGTACTAGCATTTTGTAAACACTATTATTATATTTATTACTAGCCACTGCGTGACCAGCACGGCGTTGCCCGTGATACTTCTTTTGGTGAGGTCAGGTGTGACAATTGCTGACTAACCCCTGGTGATTGCGAAGCAAACGAAATGGGAATTCATAGCCTATTGGATAACAGCCAGCACGGCGTTGTCCGTGGTGTTGGCTTGCGAACACAGGCAACACTCATGGTCAAATGCGGCCAAATTCGAATTGTGAAGAGATCCATCGGCGTGACGTCACAGTCTCGTGCGAAAACATAAATATTTAAGTTAAAAATTATTTATTTAAAAAAATGAAATGTACAAGGTATCTATCTGGTGTCAAATTTTCTATCTTTGACGTTCTGGGAGATAAAAAAAAAACTACATAACTCCTGTTAAAACTATTTGTTTTCTTCGTTTGCTGAAAAATCATTCCTCCGCGACATGGAAACAGAAAAAATAAATTTAGAATCTGTCATCTCTTTATGGTGTTACCATTCTACAGAAAACAATGATAATTAATTTCTATTAAATTCATTTTAAAATGTTATCGATTGAATTTAATAATTCGGCTAGACCCATAAATTGAAAACAATTCTGACTACATCTGTTTGCCAAATATCATTATTGTAAGTGCCATTGATTGGTTAGGACTTTTATCACAGAAAACAGACAGACAAACACTTCATTTTGTAATAGTAGAGAAGAGAAGCACGTGCAAGCTGTAATACTAGTAAATATATTTTTAATCATGCCCGCGCGAACTGTGTTGTAAATGTATTTTTTTAACTAATCAGGTAGCCAACAATGACCTCGTTCGTAAACAATTCAATGAAAAAAGTGTAAACCAGAGTAATAATCCGTCATGTGACCTCCGTTTCACCCGTTCTGATGTGGCATTTACGAACGCTTGCATACAGTACAACATGAACTGATGAAACACAGCAATCTAGGTTAATTTCCATCTATTTTTTTCTCGTTTCCAATGGCTCATGAAACGGCTAGTTTTCACACTAGAAAAAACTGTGTCTTTTTGACTGATCCGTTTGAATAACTCGAACAATCAGTGCAATTTACTCACGTTTACGAACGCGATCTATGAAATTGCGAATGTGTTTTTTAATTACGCAAGCACAAACTAACCATGATATTTTTTTTATTTCCAATGGCAAAGCTGGGTACAGATTGCAAAGACAAATACAATACATAATACAATACAGTACAGAATTGACCGAAGTCATTGTAACCTTATACAAGGCCAGAAATGATGGTCACTTGTGAAGGGGCACCCAGTGGGTGGACCATCATTGTCCCTAACAAAGAACAGCACAATTTTACATTCATGCCCTGACCCGGATTCGAACCAGGAACCTTCCGATCTAGAGGCCAACACCTTGACCACTAGACCGGTTGGTCGGCACAAACCATGATATGGAGTAGGATAAAAAAAAATTATTTTGGAATATAGCAGATGTGAAATGGCGAGGAGAAAAGAGTGTTGATTGACGTTCTTTGTCATTTTTTATCGTCTTTAGATTTATTATTAAATGTTTAATCATTTTAATTAGCAATTTCCTGTATGTATATGAAACCAAAACACTTGTCTACAGTTATTTAATGCCATCGAACTGATATTCTGTTCATCCAAAATGCGAATCCAAATGTGACTAGAATGAGTATCCATCTTAGTGTAATGTTGTTCTTCCTGGTTTGAACTCGGCCAAGTGCTTTATGTACCTGGTCGCTGATTCTATGACTGGTCGATACCATGAACGCTGACGTGTACCTCGACGTTCTAGATCATTCGGCCTTGCCTACACTATGGCAATAATACGGCGATGATGGTTGTTTCTTCCATCAGAATCGAGCTTTCCTATTCTAGCTATTCCTGCCCCAAATTACAGAGAACTTGTGGAAAGTATGCCTCGGCGTGTAACAGCTGTAATACAAGCTAAAGGAGGGTCTACCCGTTACTAAATAAAATAACAAAACACTTTTTTCTGAAAATCATGCAGTGTCCAAATGTTTTTGTCCATCTAGCGTATATCGCCTGTTTAGAGCAGAAATTCATTATATGTCAGAGAGGACAGCGGTAGCCCAGTTGGAAAAGTTACAGATTAGTAACTGAAGTTGAGCGTTAAAACTCGACCTAAGCAAAGAGCGTCATGTATTTGTTGTTGTTGCTGTTTCTTATGCCTACACTGGCAGACCGGAGGAGTGCCAGTCCCGTCAAAGACGGCAAGAGGCGAGGGGGTGCGCCTTCCATGTTATTGAGCCCCATTGGGAGGAAGTCCGACTTTGCTCGACATACATGACACATCCGTTTTACAGGAAGGTCCCTTTCATACATCCAGTCACTCATACATATCGTAATTTAGATCCCAATCAGAGGCCGATAACCCCCTGATCAGGTACCCCCAGAGGTAATGATTTGGTATGGGAACATGGGGGACTTTGTGACCACCACCTATTTAACGTGCCCTAGTCGCCATTAGTGAACACGACGGTCTTTAACCTGGTCCAAGCGCCGATGTCATGTATTTAATTTATCAAAACCGTACTGCCCTAAGGTATACGGTGTAGTTTTGGGTTGTGAGCAACCCCACACAACATATGCGTTGCCACCTATATTTCTCAATGTTACAATACAATTACACTTACTACATTGGGATGGGCTATGATAGATTTCCTAGTCTTATTTCAAGAAGTCGATTGGCTATTATCTTAAGGCCCTGTCTTGACTTTTTATTAGTCCAAAGTAGTTTTCTTTCTACTTTTTTGTGGCCACGGGGAAATAGGTAGTTTCTTATGTTTTCCCACAGTTCGCAGTCGTAAATTACGTGGTCAATACTTATGTTTTTATTACAACACTTACTACAAGAGCGTCATGTAGGGCCCCATCCCCCATAGGCATTGCATCTGTTGCCTTGGCAACGGGGCCCGTAAGTCAGGAAGGCCCTCAAAGTACTAAGTTTTTTTTACTAAATGTCTTGTTTGTTACATGGTATATCGTGTGTCACTCGTATAAACATATATAGAGTATGTTTACGGATTAAACTATGGAAAATGTTTCAAAAAATTTAAAATGTCTTTGGTCAAGTATACACTAGGGATGCGACATCGATGTCGATGTTTTCAAAACATCGATGTTTTTGAAAAAACATCGATGTATTGGAGTCGATGTTTTTGTAACATCGATGTTTATACTTGTCGGTGTTTTTACGTAGTCGATGTTTTATTTTTAAATGAAAAAAGTACCGTTATAAAAATTTTAAAAATAACCAAGTAGCATATTTTTTATAATCAGCAAGTAGAACATAATTTTAGACCAAAGTGGCCAAGAGTGAAGGGTATGAAAAGTAGGGATGCAACATCGATGTCGATGTTTTAAAAACATTGATGTTTTATAAAAAACATCGATGTATTGGAACTGATGTCGCATTACTAGTTGCTAAACTAGTTTTAATAAATAGTGGAAATAGTTTAAATACACTGAATTTTAAAAACACCGATGGTTTGGAGGGGCGATGCATTATCCACTTCCATGTTTTAATTTTGAACATCGATGTTTTGCTGTCGATGTCGCATCACTAGGTGCTAAACCAGTTTTAATAAATGGGAAAAAAACTTCAAATACACTGAATTTTAAAAACATCGATGGTTTGAGGTCGATTGATTATCAACATCGATGTTCTGCTGTCGATGTAGCATCACTAGTTGCTAAACCTGCTTTAAGAAATGGGGGGGGAAAAGTTTAAATACACTGAATTTTAAAAACATCGATGTTTTAATTTTGAACATCGATGTTTCGAAACATCGATGTTTTGCTGCAGATGTCGCATCCCTAGTATACACAGTGTAGACATGGGTGAGGTGGGGGAGGGAGTCGTAATTTCAGCTGGCAATGGGGACCACAGATTGATATGGGAGGGCCTGGTTGGTGCACGATACATCTGCCATGATTTGAAACGTCTATTATATATATATATATATATATATATATATATATATATACATTATGTTTTTTTTATACTCATACATCAAGTAAATAGACGGTTTTGTTTGGATCGAGTTTCGAACTTGCAATCTTCCGGATGATAATACGCTCCTCTTTCGACCTGGCTGCATCGAACCTGTGTTGAACCACGAAGAATACGAAGACTGCCAGCAAAGCACTCGCAGACTTCTCCCCTAGATTCATCAAGCATGTCGAATTGATAAAATACAGAAATAAGATTTCGGTTGTCCCCTAACAAATCATAAAAATCCAACACCCAATAAAGCTTTCAGAAATAAAAAGTAACTTTTATTACTTAGAATCCACAAGCCGAACCTAAAGCTACACTTGAAATCCAAAGGTTTAAAGGTAAGTCGTAAGATCTGCTGCGTTAAGCTTCGATCAATATATCATACCAAAGCTCCCCAAGAACCACCAAGATATTTTCTTAAGATACTATTGGGCTTCTGGCTTTAACAACGCTGCGGTCGCTCCAGAGAGTTCAGAATTTATCACTGCCTTTTCGTTCATGAAAATCATTTCCGTTACATCTCAACTCCACTCGTGTTTCAATTCGTCCATAAAAAATGGCATGATGGAAAGTTCTGGATCTGCGGAAGAAAATTTGACTTGTTGCTGGATTCCAGGGATGATTTATTTTTTCGGTGTATGTAATCGAAAATTAAATATTTATAGGGTGATTCGGGTCTTGCTGGCTAGAAACGAAATATTTGGCGAAAAAACAAATATCGTGTTTGATAAATAACAAAGTAATAGCCTAGGCGGGATTTGAATATCTTTGGGTCTATGTTTTTCGTTTTGGTACAGCTTCAATCTATGTTTATAGCAGTGTCAACGGCATTGTCGCTTTTTTGGCGCACTTCTTAAGCTGTCAAGGAAGGAACTATTTCAAATGAACCAATGAAATCAAGCGATAGTTTAACGAATTTTGAAAGCACTCTCTAGAACATTCCAAATGAAATTTTAAACTTTCCGCTTGCCTATATAATTCGCAATAAACGTAACACAAATGGGTTTCCTTCACCTGTCATTACTCGCTACTATAAGTGCGCCAAAAAAAGCGTCAAGACCGTTGTTACCACTTAAAACGTAAACTGAAGCTGTACCTTCGTTTTTTATCTTATTTTTGTTACTTTTGTGGGGTTTTTTTTTTGTTTGTTTGTTTTTTGCCAACCAACCGGTCTGGTGGTTAAGGTGTTAGCCTCTAGATAGGAAGGTTTCTGGTTCGTAACTAGGTCAGTACATGGATGTTTGTAAGCGTATAGTGTAGAGGCGGCTGGTGCGCCTTAAATCTTCCGTGGCCGAAAGTCCTCACGTTGGGTTTGTGCGTAAGTTTGGAGAGTTTGGTGACAATTCATATGTTGCCTCGTCATTTGAACGTGGTTCAAAATTACCTGGTGTTGTCCTCGGGTCTTTCCCTAAGGGGATTGATCCAGGGTCGTCGTCACTCGCCCGTTGTGTTGCTCTAGTACAACGTTAATTAAAAATGATAATGATCAAATGATAATGATAATGATAAACAAATGATAATGATCAAAATTATTATCATTTGTTTTTTTGCTCCGAAGAAACGAGTGATTAAAACGTAAATTATTTGATCGGAAATGAATTAATTATTCTTTCTGTAAAGTACTGAGGTGCTTTGTCTTACTTGTAGTATGATGTTTAACCTCCCTTTTTTATCAGAACTGACAAATTTTTATTTGTTTCGAGTTTGGGTAGTTGAATTAACACAGAGCATCACAACATTGTCCAAGATCAAACCCAAATTGAAGTATCCCAGGTCAACACGTAATTTTGTAACCGAACCTTTGACATATGACGCGGTCGCACCTGAGCTTGAGAGAACCCCGCTCACCAAACTTCTACGCCTTCATTTAAAGCCACGACGGATTTACCGTGCAACAGCCCCCTTTGAACTCGACTGTCTGTAGTTCGATTCATACTCGAAACCTATTGGAATGTTGCTTTATACTTTTAATTCATTTTCATTAATGAGATGCGTTCATTGAACAATGGGGGTTCGTGCACGTTAGATCTGTCTTTTTCTCAAATATCCTCTCGTTGGAGTGGTGTGGAAGTTTGGAGAGTGGTTTACCAGCTCAGGTGTTACCTCGTCATCTGATCGTGGTTCTAAATTATGTGGTGTTATCCTTGGATCTTACCCTTAGTGATTAAACCCGGACCAGCCCCTTATTCAGCCGTGTTTCAAAATTACGTGGTGTTGTCCTTGGATCTTTCCTTTCGTGGGTTTAACCCGGACAGTCACCAATAGCCCGTTATGATGCTCCAGTGGGACGTTTTTAAGGGGACTCGGCACCCCAAAAATTATTTTTTTAAATAAATTATATTTACTGTAGTTTTTATCATTAATTAATGTTTTCACATGTAATTAAATGAATTTTGAGGAAAAAAATCAAAAATTGTATCACAATTTTTTTTAAATTTAAAATTTTAATAAAATTGTCAGAAATTTCAAATTGGTACTCCTTTTTTAATATTCAATATTTTAACTTCAAATTTTTTTACAATATTAATGAAACTTCTCTTAACACTTCTAAATATGGGATTTTGAATATCTTGTGTAGTTTTTGAAAAAAAAATTAAAAACTGAAAAGTTAGTGAAAAATCGAGAAAAATTACGAATTGTTTTAATTAATCTGTAATAAAATAAGTTCTACTTATTTTTTTACAAATCCCATATTTAGTTTTATTGATCAGATAATTATGAGCAAGTGGTTAAAATTTCAGATGATTTAGATGATTGGTTAAAAAGCTTTATGGTTTTAACCATAACAGTGTTTGAAAAAACACAAAACTGAGAAAAACCAATTTAAAGTTTTTATGTTACTAAAAATGTAGTAAAGAAACCATTAAATCACTTGAAATTTTTTTAGCTGTTGACCAGCACATATATGTGGTGCTGTAGAATATTTATATGTAAAAATAATAAATATTTATGTTTCATACAGTCAAAATTTAATGCAATGGAATATTCACAAAAGCGATGTAATTTGTAACGTAAATACGAAAATTTGATTTTAACGAAAAAAATGCTATGGTTATATTATTGAATTCTGTTATACTATTATGTTATTACAAATGATCAAAAAAATATGTTATACATAAATTATCATTAAAAAATTTCAATTATTATTAATATGCGACTCACGAATTGGAAAATATAAGTGAAGATGATTTAGAAAGATCCTGCTTTATAGGTTACACCTTCCCTTCTTTTGTTTGCATATTCTTGCCTCTTAATGGCAAGTTTAATCAGTTTTCTAGAAAACTGATATTTTGCTGTAGCGCGTCTAGCTTGAAAAAGCACCTTCCTTTTGCACAGCATCATTCCAAGTGTCCGACTTGCATTCCCGCAGGAAATCCCCAATGCACTCTGCTGTTCTTGTAATGTTTTGCACACACCATTATTGAACTCACACACTGCCTCAGAAACTGCACGTCGGACACGGTTAGGAAATGCAAATTTGTCCTTTGGGCATTTGCTCCACATTATACTATGTAGAGATTCGTTAGCATTTTGCGTTGCACAGCGAATGCAGCGTTGTAGCAGATCATCGCTAGCCAATCTTTGGTATACTGGTAAGATGTATGGCAGGATGGTTTCATTGATTGGTGTTTTCACACATTTATTATGAGGCCCTGGTTTTACACCCTGAGCTTTAGCTCTCTCGTAAAAACACCATGAGTTGGCACCTTTTGGGCACTTGGAATGTTGCGGCTTTGCATCCGTTGAAATACTGTGAGACAGTGTAGCATATATTGCCTTTTTCATTTCTTTGCAGTTTCCTTTATTTCTAAGAATAGCTCCTTGATAATATTTAGTTAACTTTTTTATTGTTTCATTTTTCAAACTGCCCTGTTTTTTACCTCCCAATGTGATCCCTTTGGCTTTATTTTTTGAAACAACTTCACGTAAACCAGTTCCTAGCCGTTTCCCAACATGATTAACGCATTCTTCTTTTTTTATCACAACATCAGCACCATAAACTTTATTCTTCACCAAGTGATTATAAGTTTTCGCGTCCCCATCAGAAAGGATCGTGGTGTAGCGAAATCCCAGTTTTTCAGAGCGTTTCCACAAAGAAGAAGCTGCTTCAAGCTCCATCGAGTTGGAGGACCCAGAATGGTTTGCCTCACAGTCCTCTTTATGGCCTTCATACCAGAACTGATATTCGGCAGACGATTCTCCCAGATCTTTTTTAGCATTGGTACACAGTCGACACACCTTTGACATTATTTCAAAGTCGACTGCATACCCTGTTAAAATATCAATAACGCAGCCAACGCCAATGCGTGAGGTATGCCCACGGGTTAGCCACGTTCCATCAAAAGAGACAGCAATATCTTGTACTGAATTATCAGCACTCCCAATTTCACTGTACGAGTCTTTAATTTGTTTGTGTACTTTCGACTGAAGATTAGCAGTACTGACTTTGTACGCTTTATCAAGCGCTTTGGTACACGATCGAAATGTCGAAGAAGAAAAGACCTTCATATCTACGACCATGCAAAATTTTTCTATTGAACTATACCCTTTACCGATATGTTGAAATGCCTGGGTCACTCTTAAATTAATGTCGTAGTTAGACTGCTCTTTCTTTGATGTTGTAGCTGCAGATTTAAACTCGTGACAAGTAGTGCACACCATGTTCACATCATATGCAAATCCAGACTTCTTTCCTAAGTCAAATTTCAAGTTCTTGGTTTCACACATAGGACATTGCAAATCTTTTAGCAGGTTGTTCAAAAGATTTAAATCAATGAAAACATAGGAACCTTGACTTTCTTCCAAGGAAACATTTGCAGACGACATCAGAGTTTGGAGTCTTTCATTTGGCGATGGAAGTACTGCTTCATTACCAGACGATATGGATTTTTCCGAACACCAACGTTTCCTAACCATTTTTGCAGCATGTGCATATTTCCTCTTGGTACGAGGCATATTATTAAACTTTAAATGTATATAAACACTGATCAATAGATAAGCAAAAATGAAAAAACTATCTTCTAAAGCTGATTGTAATGCAAAGAGATGATGAAAAATGCAATTCAATTACTCAAAATAAACAGCTTCGATAAACAAAGTTTCAATAAACACGGTTTCAGTTATTTAGAATATACTTCTACTTCTACAGCTTAACCGCACATATTAAAATATTTGTAATATGAGGCTTTGCTGGTAGATTTTTAAAGTTATCACTCAAACTCGATTGGGATTCCTATTAGTTTCGGTTTCGATTTCTGTACAAAGGTAAATATAATTTGATAATAAGGCAACTTAGAATTATCGTAAAGACATGAAACTTTGCAGAAACATTTTTAAGATTCCAAATCATAATTTGGGATAAAAATCCCAAAATCGGTATTTTGACCCATTTTCGGGTGCCAAGTCCCCTTAAAAATAAATACCAAATATCCGAACAGGTAATGATATCCCTTTCTTAAATTTTGATTTATTTTTTCTTTTATTTGATAAGAATTTGTACCGAGCAAAAACGTCATTTTTGTTTGAAATAAAATAGTTGTTCAACATAAAGAGAGCGATAATTATGATAATGTACTCATCATGTAATTGAGCATGTGTGTTCATACCTATGATCCAAAATATTTTAGTATATCCGTCTAGAAAAAATTAATTTACAATAGTAAATATTTTTTGTCAGTCCTTCTATTCTTAGTACACAAAAGAAAATAATAAACAATGCGCAAATATCTATAAGAAAATTACATATTTAAACAAAAATAAATCGTATGAAACACGCCGAATCAAAAATATAAATCTCGTCCAATCATTACTTTGTTTGTCTTGACAAACACACCAGTTGATATTTTTTTTTCTTCTTCAGATCTTTCTTTTTTAACAGGAAAGAACCCTTTTATAAATATTTACTTTTCGATTACACTTTATAGGGGCAGTAAGGTAATTTTAAGTAACGTCGTACTAGAGCAACGAGTTATTGACAACGGTCCGTGATCAATCCTCTAAGGGAAAGATACGAGGACAACACCAAGTAATTTCAAACAACGGTCAGATGACGATATACATATAGGATAACATGGTATGATTTTTAAGCTCCAAAAACTATCTATCTATTCACATTCGAGCTTCAGTTAACTTTATAAAGTATAACTACAAAACTAGATCCAACTTAAGATCGTCGTGTACAAAAGAGGTTGGTGCACGTTAAATCTGTATCGGCCTCAACTGTCTTCATATTGGCGTGGTGTGGAAGTTTAGAGAGTGGGGTGCCAGCTCAGGTGTTGCCTCGTCATCTCTCAAACAAATGTCAACCCTCTTCAGCGTATGAGTGATGGTTAGTTTGTACTTAAGCCGGCTACCCGTTATACTTTTTGACTGTTTGGATTCCAGAACAAAAATTATCATTGTGTCATAGATATAATTATCCGCCTTCATTCATTTATATCACATATAAATCTTCACCATCAACCTTTTACAACAGGGGTGCCCAAACTTTTAGTACATCGCACATTTTTTAGACGATTTTGGTAAGCGGTAATAAAAAATCGTTTGCTGCAAAAGAAATAATTGCAGTTGTACTATGTTTTTAAATGTCAAAACTATCGTCTGCGGCTTGAGAGGTTTGTTTTTATTCAAAATGGCGTTTTTATAACGAAGCAGTGAATCGAAGGCTATATTTATGCTCTTTCCGAAGAGAAATATTCATATTCCGTTATCCAAAAACGATGTGAGAGTCATGGTTTTGTGATATCTAAAGCGTCGATAGGTAATATCGTTAGCAAGAAAGGAAAAAAACATCAAATTGGAGCCTCAAGTGGGACAAAAATTCCAAACAAGTACCCAAGGAAGAGACGGGCATCTTCGACTATTGCAAAGGTACGTTGTTTAATGTTAAAAGAAAATCCCCCTAGTCAAAGCACAGTTGCAAAATCATTAAAATGCTCGGTGTCCACTGTAAACGTTGATTTAAATCTTAAGAAAGCGGAAAAACGCAATGTGCATCGTCTTTCTCCAAAGCATATCGCTGAACGCAGGACACGCTGCCGAATTCTATGTGAGAAACACTTATCCAAAGAGAATGGAAAAAAATTGTCATAATAGATGAATTATGGGTGTATTTAAAGGATTGCAGCAGAAAAAGAGCCATTTATTACCATAAAAGGGGACAAAAAAATTTAACTACATGGTTCACAAAATCGAAAGAAAGTTTTTCTAAGGGATTCCTGATTGTTGATGGCTTTTCATATAGTGGCAAGTTAAAAATAAAGAGAGTGGAAAAAAATGTCAAGATTAACTCAAAATACTATCAGGAACAAATTTTTTCGCCAATTTTTCTGAATGAAATACCATTGCTTTACCCACAGTGCCATCAAATCTGTGGAACTCCATCAAGACAAAGCTGGCAGTCACACATCAAAATCCACTGTAAATTACCTAAAATAAATGGAACAAAAAACCGGTATCAAGGCTATACCTTCACTGATAACCCTACTAAATCTCCCGATGTATCACCTATGGAATTTTGTGCTTTCGCACTTTTAAAATCTCCATTATCCAAACGTCGTCCCACAACCCTTGAAAGCTGTTCAGGAGGAATGGGATAGAATACCTCTTTTGACACTTCAGAAGGCATTATTATCCTGGAAATTACGGTGACGAAAGATAGTTCAGAATAAGGGCTATCAAATACAACATTTAAAACACAAGAATTATTTGTAATTTAGTTTTGTGAGTACAATATACACTGTCGAAAAAATGTGTGAACAGCCTCTGCAACTGCGTACCACTTGAAAATTTAAGAAATTTTTAGCGTACCACCTGTTTTATATATATATTTTTAGAAACATATGTCTAATGTCAGGAAAGCGCCCAATGGCTTGTTTTATTTTAATTAAAATCTAAGAAAGCTTCATATTTTATGATTAATGCACTTGTATTTCGCATTAATAATGTTTTAATAAAGGAAAAAATAAAACGATTTTTGAAAATTACAGTTTTATTTTTTATTCACAGGTCTAAAAACAAATAATTTTAAATAATAAGTACAAACTAAGCAAACAAAGATTTACATAATCAAAAATCAATTTTTAGTGCAAAACTTGTTGTTTGTCTTTTATTAAATTATCAATATCACACAGGAGCAATGGAGCTTAACTTCACTCTTAAGTCCTCTTCAACACTTACTTTGTTTCTATATTTACTTTTTATACACAAAAGTTCAGAAAAACCACTCTCACATAAGTAACTAGTAACAAATGGCATAAGAAATAGCAGAGCTTGTTGGAAGATCATTGGTTACTCTGTTTTACACCCGATCCAGAAGTTAACTAATGATTTCTCTTAAAAACTATCTTTCATGGAACTATCGTGTGTTAGATCGATAAAACTTTTTTTAATTTCGACTCATTTGTTGAGGTTTCCGAAAAAGGATTTCTGATCCTGTCAAATTTAGAATAATCTTCTATCTCTTCCTATAACGTGGTTGTACATACTAAAAAATCGAACAAAATTCGTAGAATATTTGGATCGCACGTATCATCCTTACGTACCACCTGGAACATTGCGCGTACCACCAGTGGTACGCGTACCACCGGTTGGGAATCCCTGCCTTAGGACATTGATCCAGGACCGTCGTAAATAGCCCGTTGTGTTGCTCTACGTTAATTAAACGACGTTCATAAAACTTACCATTAAAGTATGCATGGTAATACAATTTATGATTGCGAACCGTGCACCGTCTTGTTGTCTTTAGCAGACGAATGCAAGCAAAGAGTGAAGGCTGAGTGGCTAAGAAGAGGGAAGCCGTGAATAGAATAGAATAATAGAAGTGTATGTTTACATAGGGTTATAGACAGTTGTTCAAGTTATTGTGGCATTACATTTTAAATTCAACTATACACTGTGGACCATTCATCAAATTTTATGGTGACTGTCACTATAATCATATATTGTCACTGTGTTCACTATCACGTCTGCTTGTCACCAATGCAGCGCAGAGTTGGAAACGTACTTCATAGCAGAGATCAGATCCATTTGGTAGAAAGACTCTTAGCGCGACATTTAGTACTTTTAATTTGTATTTTATATGCATATACAGGGTGGTCCCGAATTCATGGTACAAACTTTAATGGTAGGTACAGGACATTGTAACAATGATTTATTGTATAGGAATGTATAGTCGCAAGTGACGCGGTGAGGCGTAAACAGGGGAAATAAAAGGAAAGAGAAATGGAGTGATCGGTTGGTATCATTGCCGGTAGAGGGCAGTAGATGTCTAGCCGCTGTTGAACATGATGCATCGCAGTAGGGAAAAGCGCCATTCACAATTGTGCTGCCGTAGACGATGGGTGACTTTACGTATGCAGAAAAAGCAGACATGCATTACATGTACGGCCGTGCAAATGGTAACGGCAGAGCTGCGTTACGAATGTATCGCGCGGAGTATCCTGATCGACGAATGCCGGATCATAGAATTTTTCAACGGTTACATCGTCAACTTTGTGAAACAGGTGCGTTCGACGTCAACAGACATGGCGCTGGTCGAGTAAGAGCTGTACGCACTCCAAGGCTGGAAGAAAGCATCTTGAACATTGTGGCTGATAGACCCGAGTCAAGCACAAGAACTGTTGCGCGTGACGTAGTTGTGAGTCATCAGACTGTATGCAGAGTGTTAAACGAAAATCGCTTACACCCCTTCCATTTTCAGAAAGTACAAGCATTGAATCCGGCAGATTATCCTCGCCGCATGAACTTCTGCCTGTGGGTGATGCAGCAATGTGCGTTGCAGCCGGATTTCGTAGATTATGTGCTATTTACAGATGAAGCGACATTTTCACGCGAGAGTGTCTTTAATGCGCACAATTCCCATGTGTGGGCAACCGATAATCCACATGCAACGCGTCGACATGCGTTTCAACAACGTTTCAGTATTAATGTGTGGGCTGGTATTGTGAACGACTTTTTGATTGGCCCATACTTACTACCCACGCGGCTCACTGGCGGAAGCTATCTTATTTTTCTGAAAGAAGTGTTACCACAACTGCTGCATGATGTTCCGATCGCCATTCGTAACCGCATGTGGTTTCAGCACGATGGGGCGCCAGCACACTTCAGCATTGATGTACGGAATTACCTGAATGCCACGTTTGGTACTCGATGGATTGGGCGTGGTGGACCAGTCCCTTGGCCACCCCGATCTCCCGATTTATCGAGCCTCGATTACTTTTTATGGGGACATCTAAAGCATCTTGTTTATGAGACTCCAGTTGACTCAGATGAGGATCTCGTCGCTCGCTTATCTGTAGCTGCTGCAGGTGTGCGTGAAATACCAGGCATCTTTGAACGTGTACGCCAATCGCTCCACCGACGCTGTCAAGCATGTATCGATACTGGTGGACGCAATTTTGAACAATTACTGTAAACATGACACTTGTCAACAACGCTTTCAATAAAATCTTTGTTTTTCCTTTCGGCCGTTATTTCCCCTGTTTTCGCCTCACCGCGTCACTTGCGACTATACATTCCTAAACTATAAATCATTGTTACAATGTCCTGTACCTACCATTAAAGTTTGTACCATGAATTCGGGACCACCCTGTATAAGAAATAATTGAGGATTTTTATGATATTTAATTATGAGTTAAATCTGCCTTTGTCAAAATGCAAGCAGACTTGTTTCTGAAAGGGATCGTTTTGGTAACTTCGTCCAACAGTCACCACTTCTTCGTGAAGATGGATTAATTTGCTTCTTTTATACATACTACATTATTTAGATCAGAGATTCCCAACCGGTGGTACGCGGCAACGTTTCATGTGGTACGCAAGGATGATACGAGCGATCCAAATATTCTACGAAGTTTGTTGGATTTTTTAGTATGTACAACCACGTTTTGCTATTTCTTATGCCATTTGTTACTAGTTACTTGTGTGAGAGTGGTTTTTCGGAACTTTTGTATACAAAAAAATAAATATAGAAACAGAGTAAATGTTGAAGAGGACTTAAGAGTGGAGTTAAGCTCCATTGCTCCTGATATTGATATTTAAAAAAAAAAAAAATTCGCTCTACAAATTGATTTTTGATTAGGTTAATCTTTGTTTGCTTAGTTTGTACTAATTATTTAAAATTATTTATTTTTAGACCTGTGAGTAAAAAATAAAACTCTAATTTTCAATAATCGTTTTATTTTTTCCTTTATTAAAACATCATTAATACGAAATGCAAGTGCATTAATCATAAAATATGAAGCTTGCTTTCTTAGTATTTTAATTAAAATAAACAAGCCATTGGGCACTTTCCTATCTGTTTTATCTATTGTTTTATTGTTCTACTGTCTTATCTGTTAACACTATCTGTTTTTAAAAAAATTTAAGACTGGTGGTACGCCAAAAATTTTAAGTGGTACGCAGTTACTAAAAGGTTGGGAACCCGTGATTTAGATTTTTGATGACGCACCACCCACCACAACAACACCGAACTGAAACGAAATGAAAGCCAAATCACACCATCGTCTGCCTTTTGATCGAGACCTCCTCGAACAATAGCTCCTAATAGCTGGCAACAACTCCAATATCGGAAATCTTTTTTTCTTCTTGGAATATTTCCAGCACATCACAGATCTGAAGCCAGAAAATTCGTGTTATTGGAGCTCACATCTCGAATTCCGAGGAGAGGAGAAGAATTTCCCCTTCTTTATGATAATGGGAGGGTCTATGAGGAGAATTATTGTCCCAGCTATTTATTGGGGTGTTTTTGGACAGAAAAAGCGTTCTTCCACGTGAACATGATCTTCAGCTCGGTGACTTTCCTCGTCTCTTGTCGGATTCCTGGTCTACCTCGCTTTGTGCTGAAGGAGTATGAAAGACGATTCCGTGAATATTGCTTGCCCACTTTTCGTTATTGGGCGCTGTTATTGAGCAAGGGAGTGCGTTCATTCAAAAAATAAACAAGCGACTAGGCTTAATGGAGCTTAATATGCGGTTCATATTTATAGGGGGGAAAACCGAGAGTTCAAGAAATAACTTTCATTATTTGGAGGTTAGGTAAGGTATCGTATAACTTGGTATAGACATGGTATTAAGTTAAGGTAATACCATCAGAGATTAATTTGGATTGACAATAACCAGGAGTCCTTTTTGTGTAGGTTGTTTTTGCAGAAAGAGAATCACCTAGGAATGAAAGAAAATCAACATACCTGGAAAGATGAGAAAGACACCATTTTCATATTAAATCCTCTTTTTATTTTAAATTATATTTTGATCTCCAAGCCCATCTAGCGCGTTGGATGAAGGGCGGAAGGTATTGGAACATCAAAAAAACGAAACAAAAAAGGGGAAAATGAGGGAGGGAATTAGAACACCACCATGGCTCCCGAATCAGGCGCGGTATTCACGCGCATTAGGTTATCGCCTTTTACCGGCGAATCCATAGTCGTTCTCAAGCGGGAGTCGGTTTTGGTGCGTGGGTGAATCAGGAAGGTGCGTAAGTGTCCGTGTGTCTCCAAAATTGACGCTCCGTCTCTTTATAGGTTCTGTTTTGTAGAGATGAGTTGAGAGAAAGACTGTCTGCTTAATGTGCTCAGAAACGTTTGTTGTTTCACTCTGTCACGTTGAGGTGCAGATTTTACTTCTCCCAACCCAAGAAGAAGATTGCTCTGGCATCTTAATGGGTTTGTTTTTCACAGTTCTTCGGCCAGGGAGCTTCTTGTCTCACCCCTACCCTGGGTTCAGCGACTTGTTAACGGTAGGTAAGGTAAGTAATTTTAATTAACATCGTACTAGAGCAACACAATGGGTTATTGAGACGGTGCGGGATCGATCCACTAAGGGAAGGATCCGAGGACAACACCACGCCATTTTAAACCACGATCAGATGAAGAGGCAACACCTGAGCTGGCACCAGTTCCACACCAACCCAACGTGATTACTTTCGACCACGACAGATTTCAGATACACCAACCGCCTCTACACCACACGCTTACAAACATCCATGCACTGCTCCGGAATCGAACCAGGAGCCTTTCGATCTAGAGGCTAACACCTCAGCCACCTGACCGGTTGGTCGTTATCGCTTTTTAGACGTAAGGTAACGCAAGACAATTTTAATTAACATCGTACTACATCAGCACAACGAGCTATTGACGACTGTCCGGGATCAATCCTCTAAGGGAAAGATCCGAGGACAACACCACGTAATTTTGAACCAAGGTCAGGTGACGAAGCAACACCTGAGCTGGTACCCCACACTCCAAAGTTTCACACCAATACAACGTGATTACTTTCGGCCACGACAGATTTCAGATACACCAGCCACCTCTACACCACACGCTTACAAACATCCTTGCACTGGCCGAAATGCGAACCGGGGACCTTTCGATCTAGAGACTAACACCTGAACTAACTGACCGGTTGGTCGTTTTCGCTTTTTAGAAGTAAGGTAATATAAGACAATTTTAATTAACATCGTACTACATCATCACAACGGGCTATTGATGACTGTCCGGGTAGTTGGTAATTTTGGTAATTTTAGTTAACTTCGTACTAGAGCAACACAACGGGCTATTGACGACGGTCCGGGATCAGTCCCTTAAGGGAAATATCCGAGGACAACACTTCGTAATTTTGAACCACGGTCAGATGACGAAGCAACACCTGAACTGGCACCCCACTCACCAAACGTCCACACAACGCTAACGTGAATACATTTCAGGTCACGACAGATTTAACGTGTGCTAGCCTCCTTTATAGATGAAGGCTTTTGGTTGAATTCGAACTCGCTACCTTCCGGTTGTTTGTCCGTTATTCTTCCAAACGGGCTACCGTGGCCCCGAACTATGATAGGCGTTTGGATCTACCGCAATAGCCTTAGACCTATCTTCGACCTCCTGATATTCGTTTATAAATTGTAATTTAGTGTGTACTAACTTAACAGACATGCCATTCCTTAAAGGTTACTTCGCCTTTTCGCTTTTGACCTATACCCTCAACTGTAAGATTAAACCATTTCTTAAATATTCTCAGTGTCTGCTACATTTATGCGCTGTTAATTATTTAACTTAGAGACGTTTCCGTAAAAAAACGTTTCGGTCAATGTTAGCTCGAGAGTGAGTAGTTAATCAATTCCAAAGACTGACCTAATTTGTAGAAAGACTTTCTACTAACTACGCGTAATCCATGATCTCTCTGCCTGCCTATGACACTTATAATGGGGTCAGATAAGTTTCCAAGACTGCATTCAATTTTAATGCACTGGTTTATGTTCTGATAACAAGTGCTCTTCTACTGGAAGTAATAAAACTAACACACCACCCTACAATAAAGGTAATGGTAATGGTAATTTTAGTTAACGTCGTACTAGAGCAACACAACGGGCTATTGACGACGGTCCGGGATCAGTCCCTTAAGGGAAAGATCCGAGGACAACACCTCGTAATTTTGAACCACGGTCAGATGACGAAGCTACACCTGAGCTGGCACCCCACTCTCCAAACTTCCACGCCAACCCAACGTGAGGACTTTCGGCCACGACAGATTTAAGGTGCACCAGCCGCCTCTACACCATACGCTTACAAACATCCATGCCCGGACCCGGATTCGAACCAGGAACCTTCCGATCTAGAGGCTAACACCTTAACCACTATACCGGTTGGTCGGTCCCTATAATAAAGGATAGGACGCCAACGGATTTGCATAAAATCCAACTACTAGTGGTGTTTTTCGTGGTATGGCCTGGGACCTTTGCATGTTGTTCCTATTCAATTGAACGCCGACGCCAACATGAACATTCTGAACAATCAGGTTCTTCCTACGCTCAGGCAATTTTATGGAATGGACGAATGTTACTTACAGGACGACAACGCTCCATGTCATGTTGCAGCCTCTGTCAAGCAGTGGTATCGAGATATGGATGTAAAACGTCTTCCCTGGCCTGCACAGAGTCCCGACCTAAGCCCTATAGAACATTTGTGGGACGCGTTAGAGCGACGCTTACGGACCAGGAATCCGCATCCGAAATCTACAGCTGAGCTGGCGACATTCTTGCAGCAGGAATGGACACAAATACCCATAACTCTGTGTCAAAACCCTGTTGAAAGTATGCCCAGGGTTGCTAGTGTAATTGCAGCACGTGGGGACCATCCACTAATTAAAACATGTATTATTTCCATTATTCTATCACATATTGCTGTATGGTCCATTATTGTAGGGTAATGTAGGTATGTAACTTAAAAATGTATGTAACAACCTTTGCATGGTGTTCCTATTCAATTGAACGCCGACGCCTACATGAACATTTTGTACAGTCAGTTTCCTCCTGCACTCTGACAATTTTATGGAATGTTACTTCCAGTACGACAACGCTCTTTGTCATGTTACAGCCTCTGTCAGGCAGTGGTATCGAGATATGGATGTAAAACGTCTTCCCTGGGCTGAACAGAGTCACGACCTAAACCCCATAGAACATTTGCGAGAAGGGTTAGAGCTACGCTTACGGATCATGGAACCACGTCCCAAATCTACAGCTGAGATGGCGACATTCTTGCAGCAGGAACGGACACTAATACCCATAGCTGTGTGTCAAAACCTTGTTGAAAGTATGCCCAGAAGGGTTGATAGTGTAATTGCAGCACATGGGGGAACATCCCCCTGTTAAACCATGTATTATTTCCCTTATACTATCCCATCTTGCTGTCCGATCCATTATTGTTCGGTTGTGTATATTTACTTCGCTTGAATAAGAAGGCCGTGGTTGCCCGGTTTTTAGGTAACTTGGTGATTTTTAATTAACGTCGTACTGGAGCAACACAACGGACTATTGATGACGGTCCTAACTAACTCACTAACACCAACACACACTCCCGTGCCTAGTGTCGTGAGACACTGTACCAGTTTAAATAAGTGTGGTTGGATGAGTAGAGCATGCCACCAAGGTGACATGTCTACCCAGAATGTTAGAGCACATTACATTACATTTATACATTCTTACATCTATACAGTAAATACATTAATCATTATACTAGGTTACATTATAAATATATACATCATGCAAGGTGAGAAAAAAGCTCGTTTTTGTTAATCTCTTAGGATAATCAAGTCCTGATGATTTTCAATGAATCTCACCATGTTAATAATTTTAACCCTCGAGCCCTTGTTGCATGCAATGTTCCTGAGGCATTCAATTTTAAGGTGGTCGGCAGGTGTTCCCATATGCCATGAGGCTGTAAGGGGGCAAACTGTGATGTAATGTAGAAGTGTGCCAATTCCACCACAGGAGCAGTTTTCGGACTTGATTTTCTTGAACCTCGTTAGGTAGGATGGGAATGGGCCGTGCCCTGTGAAGAAAAGTGTCTCTTCCCTGGTCCAACTTGATGATTTTAGTGACACTTTTGGTAACACATCGTGCACCGCCCTGCCTGTTTCTCCTTCGTCCCATTCGTTCTGCCATGCATCAAGTAGCCAGCTAGTGGTTTCCTTTCTGTAATGGCTCTTGGGCCATTTCACCAATTCATTTTCCGAGGAGAGTACCACGTAATTTTTAACAACGGTCACATGACGAGAGAACGCCTGAGTTGGCACTCCACTCTCCAAACTTCCACACTAACTCAACGTGGGGACTTTCGGCCACGACAGATTTAAGGGGAAACCACCCACCTCTACACCACACCCTTACAAACATCCTTGCACTTACCCGGTTTCGAACCAGGAACCTTCCGATCTAGAGGTTAACACCTTCACCTGACCGATTGGTCTGCCCCAGTTGGCAGGTATGTATTTTATTAAGCGTCTTACTGGAGCAACACAGCGGGCTATTGACGTCGGTACGAGATCAACCCCCGAAGGGAAAGATGCGAGGACAAGACCACGAAATTTTGAACCACGGTCAGATGACTATACAACACCTAATCTGTGGCACCCACTCTGTAAACTGTCATACCAGGACAACGTGAGGATATTTGAGACCACGACAGATTTAAAGTGCACCAGGCGACGGTTTGGGGTGTTATTGAAACTCGCAACCCTCCGGTTGATAATCTGATGCTACTGTAGCCCAAGAAACATGGTTGTGGGATTAAATTAATATTTATCAATAAACAAATTCAAGTCTGACAGTAGCAGAGGTATGGGGATGGCAAATAACTTCGGTTTTTCTGTGGAGCAGAATATCTTCTATCCATAGTCTTAATTGCGCAGCGTAAATGAGCAACTAACTAACTCACGTGGCAGGTGACGTCAATAGCGTGTCATTTGCATATGCACGCCGAGTAACTTAGATTATCGTGCGATCTGCGTGCTTGTAAAAACAGGAAAGTAAAGAACGTCCATTTTCGCCACATTTTACTATTTTGTTTTTTAAAAAAAGTAAAAAAAAAAGCTGCAGAAGTGCATAAAAAGATTTGAAATGCGTATGGGGACGATGCCTTAACAGAACGTGTTCGTCAAAAGTGGTTTACCATGTTCCGTCCCGGTGATTTTGAACTCAGCGACGTGCTCCGCTCCGGTCGCCCAACGGATATTGGCTCAGCCGTAATAAAACCTACCGTCGGTAAAAATCAATCCCAAACTGTACAGAAGATTGCTTCGGAGCTCAATATACCCCACACATGTGCAGAGAAGCATTTGGGACGCGTTTCTCCCTTAATATTTGGTTGCCACGTGAGTTGACCGAACGCAATTTAACTGCTCGCATTTTCATACGACACGCTCCTTAAACGACTGGGAAAAAATCCATTTTTGAAGCAGCTGGTTACGGGTGATGAATATAGGATGGTTTTTAACAACGTAATTCATAAAAGATCATGGGAAAAGAGTAGCGAGCCATCACAATCCACATCGAAGACGGGATTGCGCCAGAGAAAAATTACGATCTGAGTGTGGTGGGATTATAAGGTATCATTTATAATGAGCTCTTGCCATAAGGCAATACAATCTCCTGGCATAAGGCAATCCATAAGGCAATACAATAGACCTATACTGCTCCCAGTGAAGAAAAATGCATCAATCCTTACGTTCAAAGCGTCCAGAATTGGCAAATGTAAAGGAGTCGTCTTTCACCATGATAATACCAGACCCCATACGTCATTAAGGACACAGCAGGAATTGTAGACTTGGCTGAGACGTTTTGCCTCATCCTGCCGGACCTTACGCCGCCGGATTTTCCCCAATCCCGATCGCTACAGAATTCTTTGAACGGTATAAAGTTGACTGACCACAGGGTTGTGAAAAAGCATATGAATCAGTTTTTCGACAGTAAAAATCATGCGTTTTATGAACGAGACATTAGCAAGCTGGTAGAGAGATGGCAATAAGTCATGGAAAAGAACGCTAATACATAATTGAATAGTTATTATTTTCTGTGTTGGAGATATTGTTTTTTTATACCACTAGGGGGCCCCGCCCCCTGCTTGCTATCCCTCGTCGACCCCCGATCGCTTCGCGAACTATACTTTTCAACAATGAAGGGAAGGGGATTGCTTCACAATCCATCCCCGTTTGGATCGCTGCTGGATTGATCCCGGGCCTCTAGTACTACGTTAATTGAAGGTTCCCTTCCCATTGTTATATTTATCCCATGCTCCCGAGTAACAGAAAATTGCCTTTCTTTGCGAGATTAACGGATCTGTATATAAGCCGACACCGTACTTCAGCTTAAGAAAACGTTACACAAATTCTCGGCTTTTACACGGAAATATACGGTAAATAAAAACAAAATGTTTTTAAAAAATATCAAGAGCAAAACATCGCATTTCCACATCAAAAAGGAAATTGTTAAATAAATAACATATTGGTAAAATTCAGAGGAAATCTCATCATAAGTTACATTGTTTTAGCTGATCATTGTTGTAAAAGTACTTTTTAAGATTTTCATATTCGACTGTTGCTATGGATACGGCGACCAAATTTGCCGGTTCTTCTGAAAACATTACAAACTTTCTAGCGCGTACTCTTTTTCTGGATGAATAAATTAATTTTAAAATATTACTGTGGTTATCGTCTGTGCGTGCTCCAAATTCATTAGCTCGTTGAACGACAAGACTCGCTATCACGTGACTCTCTATCTACCAATCACAAAGCGAATAAACCTGAAAAAGACTGAAAAATTTTCTTTTATAATAGAAAGACTCAAAAAAAAACGGACTTATTTTCCAACCCAATAATATAAATCCACATAGACCATTATTACACTCAATAGCGCAGAATTTCATAATATTATATGTAGACTCACAACACCATTTTTACGTTTTCTTTGAAATTAACTGTAGGAATCTATATATAATACTACACAAACTAGTATTCCGTCAAAATTTCATTTTCTAAAAACTTTCACATAGACCGATGTTCCGCAGAACTCTTCAAATTGTCGAAGACATTTTAAGAGACGATGGATAGACACAGCAGCTTCATTCAACCAAACAATACTTCATGATTGAGATCAGCTGCACATTTTATAATAAGTTTTTAACGAATCAACTGCGAAATCGGCAACAAACTTGTAATGTATAGCAGGTGAGAAATAACTTGACGCCGGCTGCGGAGCAATAAACCTCCGCTATCTGTGGAACTCTCAAATAAAAAAGAATGAGTTTCTGATCGTCAGCTGCGAGACTTAAAGCAGCGAACTGTAATTTTCCAAGGAGATATCTATATATATAATTCTCTTACGTGGCACGCAAAAAAGACGTTATTTGTTTTCGCGTTTTGGCAACATTGTACGATTCTTTGTTTATCTCAAAGCCTCGCGCTTCAATTGAATTTATAGCGTTATCGGATGAAATTTTATTGAAAAAAAAATGAATTTTAGTTGAGCTGTTGCAGTAAATAATAGAAATCAAAGAAAACGGAGGATCTTTTCATAGTCATTTTTAAAAAAAAGGTCCGTTTCGGGGCAAACTATTATAGTTCAACAAGACGCTTGCATTACAACTTTCGACAACAAACTCAATGAAAAAGCGTGGATGGCTCGAGTACTGGGTAAATGGACACACAACCAACATGCTGGGTTTTCAATTTCCAAATCAACGCTCACATTTCGAGTCAAATTTTGCTCAAAGTTTCCATTTTAATTCTGATTCCAGAGGTACTGTAAATATCTTTTCTGAAAACAGCATAAAATTTAGATTTGAAAATTATTTTTTTGGAATATCATATTTTGTAAACAATTCCTTCTGCTAGGACACATGTCTTCATTGATGCGAGCGAAGCGAGCATAGGTTCGCGCAGCGAACCAATGAGGATTGCGAAGCAATCCTCTGGGGGTTGGCGAGCGTTAGCGAGCAGGGGGCGGGCCCCCTAGTCTATATATATAATTCTCTTACGTGGCAGGCAAAAAAGACGTTATTAGTTATCGCGTTTTGGTAACATTGTACGATTGTTTGCTTATCACGAAGCCTCGCGCTTCAATTGATTTTATAGCGTTATCGGATGAAATTTTATTGAAAAAAAAATGAATTTTAGTCGAGCTGTGTCGATATATAATAATAGAAATCAAATAAAGCGGAGGATCTTTTCAGGGATATTTAAAAAAAAAGGTCCTTTTCAGGGTCAACAATTATAGTTCAACAAGACGCTTGCACTACAACTTTCGACTACAAACTCAATGAAAAAGCGTGGTTGGCTCAAGTAAAGGGGTAAATGTACATACAAACAACTTGCTGGGTATTCAATTTCCAAATCAGCGCTCACATTTCGAGTCAAAATTTGCTCAAAGTTTTCATTTGAATTCTGATTTCAGAGGTACTGTATACATCTTTTCTGGGTAGAGTGGTAGCAAACGGGACAGTCTTTATTTCTCGCCAAAGTGGTAACCTTTCCTTTGGCTGTTTTATGGCAACCCTATTAAGAAGATTAGGATTAAAGACGTTATCTGATTGGAATTAAACCGTCTTTTGAAGTGAAATTAAACGTGCTCTGATTGGTTTAGATTTTTTTTCCTCGCCCTCCACCCTTTTCTGAAAAACAGCAAAAAATTTAGATTTGAAAAATATTTTTCTTAAATATCATATTTTGTAAACAATTCCTTCTGCTAGGACACATGTCTTCATTGATGCGAGCGAAGCGAGCTTAGGTTCGCGCAGCGATCCAATGCGAGGGTTGGCGAGCGATAGCGAGCAGGGGGCAGGCCCCCTAGTATGTTTTATTTGTTCACAAAGATAACAGCCGGTATATACAACGGGTGTGTAACAAATTTTTTTTAATTTTGGTCTAGCTTCATATATTTATATATATATATATATATATATATATATATATATATATGTAGGAACGGAATTCTTTCGTCTCCCCACCTACTATCGAAAGGAGAAAGGGACTATTTCATCCAGGAAACGGAACACCACGAACGCTAGGGGGAAAAAGGCTTGAGCCCTTGCCCGCGGCGGAGGGTCTTCAGTTTTTTGTGTGATCGGAGAGAGTCGAGACCTGTGTGGCCGCTCTTCCGTGCTTTTTTTATGCGAATCTATTGAGACCTCTGTGGCTCATATGTGTACCATCTTCAATTATTTTAATAAATGTTATGTTTTACAACACGTGGACTCATTCCAAAATACCATATCAAGTAATAGCTACAGTGCCATTCCAGTGTTGACATCACAAAATGGGGGCTCGGCCGGGATTGCCCCATGCAAATTGAACGTGGACTAGAACCCTAGAGAGCCATCATCATCGCAAACTGTGAGTACATTTTGCTCATTTTTAAGATAAAGATGTCATATTTTGGTAAAGCAAGAAAGGACGATATTTACCGTCTTGCAACGGAATTAGATATAGAAATACCCTCAAATGCGACAATTTCGAAATTAAAAAAGTTAGTGACGAACCAACTCGATTACGATGAGGAGTATACAAAAACACTTCTGGATACAATAATAGTTGAAAGAATCGAAAAAGAGCAGCTGGAGAAAGACAAACAGCAGTTAGAGAGGGAAAAAGAAAAAGAAAAAGAATTACGCCAATTTGAATTGGAAAAACTGAAACTGCAAAATGCGACACAGACAGTTAGGGAAAATCACATGACAGAATCGAACACTGCATGGGATAGAGGAAAGGAATTATCAAAGATAATTAAATGTTTTGATTCGAATGAATCGAATGATATAAGTACGTATTTAGCGCTATTCGAGAGACAAGCGACGAAAATCAAAATCGAAAGTGAAGATTTTGTAACGCATTTACTAGGTTTATTACCCTTAGAGATAGCACAGATTATAACTCGCGAACCGGAGGAAAGATCTAATGACTATGAACACATAAAAGAAATCTTACTCAAAAGATTTAAACTTACATCTGAACAATTCAAACAAAAATTCCTGAATCATAAAAAGGAAAGTACAGCCACTTGGCGAGATTTTGCGTTTGAAATAAGTCATTATTTTGACGAATGGTTAAGAGGACTCAAAATAACAAATTTTGACGAGCTCAGGGAACTAATGGTATCCGAGCAGATAAAACGTAGAGCGCCGTTTGAAATCAAAACACACTTCATAGATGACTGGCATCAATTAAAATGCGCAGAAGTTATAGTGAAAAAGTTAGAGGAATATGAGAGTGCGAGGTTGCAATTAGGAAAAATGGAGATACGGAATGTAAATAAATACAGAAAAAATGTTTCGCAAGATGAAACTCGATATAAAGGTGAATCGTCGAACTTTCGTGCTAACCAGAATAGTAGAAATGTTGATAATTGTTATAAAACTGTTGGTTATAGTACAAATGTCAATAAGTATGTTAATAAGGTTGATTATGATGTACCAAATAGAGATCCATATAAAAGTAATAGAATTAAGTGTTATGCATGTGGAAATTATGGGCATAAGAGTAATACTTGTACATATAATTTTAAAGGTGAAAATGCAAATGTGAATAAAACTGTAAATCAAATATATGTAGCAACTCCTAAGAAAATTGAAAAGAGTGTTTATATTCAAAAGTGTTATATTAATGCAGTAATTGACACTGGATCTGAAATAACTCTAATTAATGAGGAATGTTATCATAAAATAGGATCTCCTATATTGAATGGTAGTAAGATATATTTAAATGGAATAAGTCAACACAAAATAAGTACCGAAGGGTTTTTCCGATCAGAAATTGTTATTGATAATATTTCTTTGTGTTCTGATGTGCATGTCGTTAAGAATTTACAATTTGAAGCAATAATTGGTATGAACGTATTATCAAGGGTAAAGTTTGCATTTTCTGGGGGAACATTAAACGTTACCGATAGAGACATAAATGAAATAAGGAAGTCAGAAGTAAGGGGCGAAAACGGAAGCGAAATAAAAAACAAAGCAACAACAACTTCAGGCGTTGTCATAAATCACGGGGAAGAAGAGCGCGTGAGTTTCCCTCAACATCCCCTCGTAGACTTTCAAGTATCAAAGGCGCATGAAAATGATTCATCAGCAGGTGCTTTTGTTTACACTTTAGGCGCCGTAGCGTTGGATATGTCTAGCGAAGAGACAGATCTCTCCCATATAATGAATCCCTGTTTACGAGAAAGAATCTGTCAAATTGTAGGAAATTATGTGCCTCAGCAAGTAACAAACACGGATGTTAAGATGAGAATTCTTCTGACGGACGAAGTTCCAGTTAGTCAGCGTGCTCGGCGGTTGCCGATTACTGAACAACTTATAGTTGAAAAACAAATCCAAGAGTGGTTAGAAAAAGGGATAATTAAAAACAGCTGTTCGGAATATTCTGCCCCTATAGTGCTTTGTAAGAAAAAAGATGGGAATCACAGACTTTGTGTCGATTTCCGAAAGCTCAACGAAAAAATAATTAAGGACCGTTTCCCGTTACCTCTAATCGAAGACGTGTTGGACAAATTGGAGGACTCGCAGGTCTTCACAACGTTAGATTTGAAAAACGGCTTTTTTCACGTCGACATAGAAAAGGAGAGTACAAAGTACACCTCTTTTGTTACCCACGAGGGACAGTATGAGTTTTTAAAGACACCTTTTGGATTGTCGACCAGTCCAAGTGTATTTGAAAGATATATTTTTCACGTTTTTAAGGATTTGTTAAAAGATAAAACTGTTATTATTTATGTAGATGATATTATCATACCAGCCATGAATGAGGTAGAGGGTTTAGAAAAATTAGAACGTGTTTTAAATACGGCGTCAATGTACGGATTAGAACTAAACTTAAAAAAGTGTCAGTTTCTAAAACGAAAGATAGAATTCTTGGGTTACGTAGTAGAAAAAGGAACTATAAAGCCTTCACCTTTAAAAACTGCAGCCGTACGGAACTTCCCACAACCCAAAAATGCCAAACAAATACAGAGTTTTCTGGGGTTGACCGGTTATTTTCGAAAGTTTGTTCGAGATTATGCCAAGATAGCGAAGCCCCTCAGTGATTTACTTCGTGATAATAGGGAATTCCATTTTGGGTCGAAGGAGAAAACTGCATTTCACGAATTAAAGCAGGCCTTGACTGGCGAGCCGGTGCTACAAATTTTCAGACAAGGACCGCCACTGGAACTTCATTGTGATGCAAGCTCACACGGATTCGGAGCAGTACTATTGCAACAGGCAGATGACGGAAAGATGTATCCAATTCAATACATGAGTAAGAAGACAACAGCACAACAAGAAAAATACGGCAGCTATGAATTAGAAATTCTAGCAGTGATCGAAGCTTTGAAAAAATTCCGGAATTATCTACTCGGAACCAAATTTAAAATAATGACGGATTGCTCAGCCTTCCAGCAAACCATGAGCAAGAAGGACTTAACCCCTAAGATAGCGAGATGGGCGTTAATCATGGAGGAATTCGAATACGAAATAATTCATCGACCAAGTGCTCAAATGAGACATGCAGATGCTTTGAGCCGAAATGTCGCTGTGATAGTACCGCAACCAACGGGTGAAGAAATAACGTGCAAGTTAGCAGCAGCCCAACGACAAGATGAGTATATTCAAGTTATTAAAGAATTATTGATGAGAGGGGAGAAGAACGACTACTTGATCAAAAACGATGTATTATATCGATATGAAAACGGAAGTGAACTGCCTGTCGTCCCCGAGAGGATGCAATCAGATATTATAAAGGAATTCCATCAAAAAGGACATTTTGCCGTGGCGAAGACCGAGGAGTTAGTGAAAAGAGATTTTTCCATTCCAGGACTCAGGAAAAAAGTGGAGAACGTCATAATGAACTGCGTTAAGTGCATCTTGACGAATAAGAAAAGGGGCAAGCAAGAGGGTCAATTAAATCCAATACCCAAAGGGAGTGTACCGCTTAGTACATACCATATTGATTTTCTGGGACCTCTGGCGACAACAAATAAACACTATCAACACATCTTCGCTGTGATAGATGCCTTCACTAAATTTACTTGGCTCTATCCTGTAAAATCAACTTCTACACGTGATGCGTTGGAGAAGCTAGAATCGCAGTCACATATTTTCGGAAATCCGTCAAGAATAATTTCAGATCGAGGCACCGCATTCACATCCAAAGAATTCGAAGGTTACTGCGACGAAAGAAGCATTGAACACTTCAAAATCACCACAGGAGTACCTCGAGGAAATGGTCAAGTTGAACGAATATTTGAAACTGTGATACCGGTACTGACGAAATTAGCGATCAACGAACCAGAAAAGTGGTTTAAATATGTCAACTCAATTCAAAGAATTTTGAACAGCACCTCTAGTAAAAGTACAAAAATCACACCATTTGAATTGCTAACAGGAGTATCAATGAAGAACAAAGAAGATCTGAAGGTCAGAGAAATGTTGGAACAAGAATATGAAGAATGGTTCATAAGAAACCGAGAAGGACTTAGGGAAGAAGCTAAGGAACAAATCCTAAGGATGCAAGAAGAAAACCGAAAACAGTATAATCGGAAGCGGAAACCTGCAAGAAAGTATGCAGAAGGAGACCTGGTAGCGATACAGAGGACCCAATTTGGAGCAGGACTCAAATTACGACCAAAATATCTGGGCCCATACGAAATTATCAACAGGAAACCACACGACCGTTACGAGGTGAGGAAAGTGGGCAGTCACGAAGGACCTATCAACACGTCCACTGCTGCCGAACACATGAAACCATGGACTAATTAACTTTAAAGAACTCTGGGAAAGAGAAACTAATGTGGAGAGAAAAATTATGTTTATTTTCAGCAATTCTCTCAAAAGTGAAATAGATACTTTTTTTTTGTTTTTTTTTATTTTTTTAGGTCCCATTGTACGTGCCTAAATGAGTGCAGTGATGTTCGGGGCGAACACCGTCAGGATGCCCCAGTGTAGGAACGGAATTCTTTCGTCTCCCCACCTACTATCGAAAGGAGAAAGGGACTATTTCATCCAGGAAACGGAACACCACGAACGCTAGGGGGAAAAAGGCTTGAGCCCTTGCCCGCGGCGGAGGGTCTTCAGTTTTTTGTGTGATCGGAGAGAGTCGAGACCTGTGTGGCCGCTCTTCCGTGCTTTTTTTATGCGAATCTATTGAGACCTCTGTGGCTCATATGTGTACCATCTTCAATTATTTTAATAAATGTTATGTTTTACAACACGTGGACTCATTCCAAAATACCATATCAAGTAATAGCTACAGTGCCATTCCAGTGTTGACATCACATATATATATATATATATATATATATATATATATATATATATATATATATATATATATATATATATATATATATATATATATATATATATATATATATATATATATATATAATATATATAATATATATAATATATATATATATATATATAATATATATAATATATATAATATATATATATATATATATATATATATATAATATATATATATATATATATATATATATAATATATATATATAATATATATATATATATATATATATATATATATATATATATATATATATATATATAATATATATATATTTATGTTATGTTATTTTGTATATTGTATGTTGTTATTATATATATATATATATATATATATATAATATATATATATATGTGTGTGTGTGTGTGTGTGAGAGGGTAGGAAAATTAATTTGTAACTTAAAAGCAGTAAGGAGCTCATTTCTATTTTAAATACTGCGCGGTGAAATGTTTTGTTCCAAACGGGTGAAAAGGGGAGATGCACAATGTTTACAATAAAGTTCTTTCACCTGTCAGATGTCTCGAAGGGTGTCTGGTATCTGTAAAGTAACGTGTAAGATTCCGATTGGTTTCGGAGTGTCACATGACCGTAATCCCCGTCTGGGTTTGGGGCTAGCAACAGCAGAAAGACACACTTGTAATGATATCGTCTTGCTGACATAACGTATGATTCTGTTCCTGTCGATTTGGGCGTAGGCTCGATCTTCATTGTACGTATTCATCCTGATGATGTTGAAAATAGTGTTTATGTGTTTTATAGAATAAATTAATTTGTTAAAGAGAATGAAAATATTATTGGAACGACTGCTATAGCACCACATATATGTATATATATATGTACATATATATATGTGTGTGTGTGTGTGTGTGTGTGTGTGTGTGTGTGTGTGTGTGTGTGTGTGTGTGTGTGTGTGTGTGTGTGTGTGTGTGTGTGTGTGTGTGTGTGTGTGTGTGTGTGTGTGTGTGTGTGTGTGTGTGTGTGTGTGTGTGTGTGTGTGTGTGTGTGTGTGTGTGTGTGTGTGTGTGTGTGTGTGTGTGTGTGTGTGTGTGTGTGTGTGTGTGTGTGTACGTCAATAGCCCATTGTGTTGCTTTAATGCGACGTTTATTAAAAATTACCAATCACCAATCCAAACTTCCACCCAATCATGAGTATGGTATTCATTCTTTTGAATTTTTATTGGCGAAGTACTGAAATCATATTCCAAAAACAAGTGAAGTGAAGAGACGTCGCGTTTGGAATACGTACACAACACGTTCCCCCTCAGAAACACTGCCACCAACTGCATTTATCTTGACAGGAAATGTTTTTCGTAGAAAGAAAATGTATTGCGAAGAATAAGAGTGTTATAATAGCAGGCAATATATTATACAGGTGAAGAACCATTTGAGCTTAAATGCATTTTCTATTACGTTTCAAAACGAGACAAATGCTTATGGACTTTATATTGTACTAAAACTACTTATACCAACGATTTTATATGTTCACCGGAATTCAGAGTAAACTCGTTTACAATAC
>OX375883.1:92406410-92442435 GCA_947359465.1 Metellina segmentata | reverse complement strand
AAACTCGTTTACAATACATTCGGGTGTTAAACTTATGTTGTCAAACGGAGCCTTTTTTTTTTTCAATTGTATTTTCCATCAGTTCGTTTTTGCTCTCTTATAAAAACGTATAATCGGATTCCAGTCAAGAATTCTCCGTCTCTGTTTTTCATTCAATTCTATAGGGCTTTTTTGTTTTTCTGATTGAATTCTATTAAGTTTAGTTTTCTTGGAAGACGATTCGATTAAAATTATGGAGGGAAAATATTTGTCGTTCTGCTATAAGCCTAATCTGGAATTCATTGAGCTGGATACGAGTCCAATTTGTTATTCCAGCTCCTAACATATACTGTCAGCGGTGAATCCTCAGAGTTTGTTGGACTTGCGCTTTCCTATACACATGCATTAGTTTGACTTTGTTTATTCTGCATGTTTACCTATGAAAGTAAATGCAATTGAGTCAACCGTTTGCCATGACAGGACATCCTTGTGTCTATATATTATTTTGTCTTTCCTGACTTCTGCTTCGTCTATTTATCTATTAGGCTGTACAGTAAAGCGTCCATTTATTTTACCAATGTCTATTCATTCGTCTGTTTTTCTTCGTATATTAACTGAATACTAGGGGGCCTGCCCCCTGCTCGCTAACGCTCGCCAAACCCCGGAGGATTGCTTCGCAATCCTGATTGGTTCGCTGCGCGAACCTATGCTCGCTTCGCTCGCCTCAATGAAGACATGTGTCCTAGCAGAAGGATTGTTTACAAAATATGTTACCAAAAAAATATTTTCAAATCTAAATTTGCTGTATTACAGAAAATTATATACAGTATATCTAAAATCAGAATTCAAATGAAAACTTTGTGCACATTTTGACTCGAAATGTGAGCGTTGCTTTGGAAATTGAATACCCAGCATGTTGTTTGTGTGTACATTTTCCCAGCACTCAAACGACCCACACTTTATCATTGAGTTTGTTGCCGAAAGTTGTAGTGCAAGCGTCTTGTTGAACTATAATTGTTGGCCCTGAAAAGGACCGTTTTTTAAATGGCCTGAAAAGGTCTCCGCTTTCTTTGATTTCTATTATAAACTAACTGCAACAGCTCATTAAAATTTCCTTTTTTTTTTCCAATAAAATTTCATCCGATAACGCTATAAATTCAATCGATGCGCGAGACTTCGCGATAAACAAAACAATCGTACAGTTTTGCCAAAACGCGATTACAAATAACGTCTTTTTTGCGTGCCACGTAAGAGAATTATATATATAGATACTGCATTCTTGAGGTAACTATTACTCTAGACTAGCGATATTTCCAATCAGTGTGCCACAATAGCAGTGCTGTGCTGTATGGAGGTGAAACTGCTTAAATTGTGTAGGATTTATTTAATTTTAATAGTTTAATTTTAAACTTCTGGCAAATCTATGTACGGGGCTGTTCAGTAAAGAATGGTCATAATATTTTTAAAGGCTATTGAAAAAAAAAATTCATATTGAATGTGTAGTGGGATAAGTGGAGAATAGATAGCGCGAGTTTCACGGTCGTGATGTCATTGCTGAGGCCTTGGCAATTGGCCAAGAACGCCTAGTTTTACTTTCGCCTACGGCAAAAATGACACGCGAAGTGCAATACACTGCATTGAAATTTTGTTAACGCGTTTATTTCGCTTACTTGGTGTACAAAAAGGTATATTTTGAAACCAAATAGACGTTACAGGATACAACCATTTATTAATTATTATTTATATTCCATTTATTTATGAAAACAAGGTACTTCAGAACGGAGACGCGTGTGCGGCAACGTGGGGAACTGCGGTACAAATTGCACTCAAGTTGGACATGCGTCGAAGAAGCGTGGAGAAGAAGACAAGTGTGCACTACTCCATTGGATCTAATGTATATCAGACCGCACTTGCGGTACGGCAGCGGTGCCGCACGTTGAAAAACCGGATGTGTGCACCGGGCCTTAATGTCTACATGTTCGTCTTTCAATTTGTTAAATATCTTTGTGCCGTTTTCTTAGTTTTTTTTAATACAGTGAAACCTGATTTAACATATTTCAAAGGACCGGAAAGATATAACGTTGTATGCGGGAAAACTTTAAATCGAGGTCGGAGAAAAACTAAACGCGAGCATGAAATAAAGACTAATTTAAGTAACATCTATATATATAATTCTCTAACGAGGCACGCAAAAAAGATGTTATTTGTAATCGCGTTTTGGCAACACTGTACGATTGTTTGTTTATCGCGAAGTCTCGAGCATCGATTGAATTTATAGCGTTATCGGATGAAATTTTATTGAAAAAAAAAAGGAAATTTTAATGAGCTGTTGCAGTTAGTTTATAATAGAAATCAAAGAAAGCGGAGGATCTTTTCAGGGCCATTTAAAAAACGGTCCTTTTCAGGGCCAACAATTATAGTTCAACAAGACGCTTGCACTACAAGACGCTTGCACGGCAACAAACTCAATGAAAAAGTGTGGGTCGTTTGAGTGCTGGGAAAATGTACACACAAACAACATGCTGGGTATTCAATTTCCAAAGCAACGCTCACATTTCGAGTCAAAATTTGCACAAAGTTTTCATTTGAATTCTGATTTTAGAGATACTGTATATATTTTTTCTGTAATACAGCAAATTTAGATTTGAAAAACATTTTTTTGGTAACATATTTTGTAAACAATCCCTTCTGCTAGGACACATGTCTTCATTGAGGCGAGCGAAGCGAGCATAGGTTCGCGCAGCGAACCAATGAGGATTGTGAAGCAATCCTCCGGGGGTTGGCGAGCGTTAGCGAGCAGGGGGCAGGCCCCCTAGTACATTTTATTTCTTCGTTTGCAATAGTTTATTGATTAAAGAAATCTGTAGTTTAGGTATGCGTTTTGCTTTTACTAGCTAAATCGTTAACATCATTCTCCACAAATAGGAGTTTTTGTAAGTTTTTTAGTATATCTAATTTGAATTGACGCATCTGACCATGATATTCATTACGAACACAAAAAGGACTATTTGAGGGGTTTTTCTATCTTCGCGATCGTTAAAAATAGAGTAAAAGTTTCAACGGATTTGAAATCTGGGGAAAATTTTACACCAGATCGATACCTCAAGTAGTCCAAATTTTATGCAAATTTGCGACATGACCATGTCATGTCAGTTGGAGGTGGGACGCATTCTTAAAAATATTGTTTTTTATTTTTCATTAGCAGTAAGGATGCGAAACGAATTGTCACGGGCAACGCCGTGCTGGCCTGCTAGTATTTGACTATTTTAAGAAAATCGCCTTGATTTGTCCCATCTGAAAAAACGATAAAAGTGGGAAATATTTCGAAGTAATAACGTTAAAAACGGGATTTATTTTTTACATAGAAAGTGTAGGAAATTATTTGGAACCAATGAAATATGACGTTTTATGCGGGAAATCGTTAAATGCGGACTACGTTAAATCGTGATTTCACTTCCTATGGAACTGCTGACCAATTCAATTTTGTATTGCATCTTTATCTTTATAATATTTTTATTGTTTTACCTTGTGCATGGCACAATTTATCCGTTTTTGTGCCTCGCACTGTAAAACCTACACATCTAATCCAATCCCATGGACCTGCATAAAAAAACACAGTGTATTTTGTTTTTCGAATATTTAAGAACATTTTTCAAAGATCAATATCATTTCTATTCCCAATAAATCGCTTTCCTTTGTATTCCCGTTCAATTTCAGGTATTCCTGTGGCAACGCTCAAATAGAGGATCGATGCTGCCAACTCTCTGGAACTAATACTTTATGTATTTTTCATGGATGGGCGAAATACGTTTCTGTTGTTTGCTAGCTAAACATTGGAGGGTCTCTTTTTAGAAGTCTCCCTGAAGAGTTTTATTTTCCATTCTTTTCCGTTGGGGGATAGAACTCTATTTTTATTTTACTTTCCTTTTTCAGCGACGGCCCCCCCCCCATTTTTTACGCACTTTGTCAAAAGACTTGACTGTTTCAAAGGGAAGCTAACAGGAAGATTCTATTTGGATTATTGTCTCAGGACTAAAAGTAACTGTTTAAAAGAAGTCGGAGATATATAGCTGCGGTGGATGTGTGGTTCTTGGTCTTCAAGCTCCCTGGAATGTGATTTAATTTGGTAAAAATCCAAACCGGGTTTTCAGCTTTTCCAGTGTTTGCGCTCTTCGCATAAACCGTTTCGATGTTTCCTCATTGAAATGAAACCGCTTCGCTGATTTTAGAAGAAAACTTGCAATTTATTTTTCAAGCAGTCGTTCTTTGGATTGTAAAAAATAAATTGAATGAGAGTAGCATGGTATCATATCATATGGATGGATGGATTGATATGGTTTTATGTCATTGAGTCCTATTGGGACATATTATACCAAACTCAAGATAAAAAATCAGATATATAACATCATATCACATGGTATCACAAAAGCATGGTATCATATGACAAGAATACAGTTCGTAGTTTTTACAAAGTTCATTTTATCCTTTAAGAGGTGCCAACATCTTGAGGTAGGTAGATGTATAACGTCGCACCGGAGCAACACAAAGGGCTATTGGCGACGGTCCATGATCAATTCATAAGGGAAATATCCAAGGGCAACGCCTCGTAATTTTGAAGTACGGTTAGATCAGATGTGACCAACCTTTTACAAACCATCCGTCAATTTTTTTTCACATGAGAGTTCAGATGCGCCATACAACTCAAGCAGTTTTTCTATTTTACGTTCATGGTCCTGCCATATCCTTAATAACATTTTTGAAAAAAGTATGTTTATCGACATAGTTAACATTTTTATATGATTTAACTATATTGTATGTAAAACAATGTCTTACAAATAATTCTATAAATTTGAATCAGTCATTCGCTACCTCATTTTCCTTTGAATAAATTCCATGGATGATAGTGCTTGTTCACATCTGTATGTCATTACAAAACGACATATATAACTTTTCAACTTATATAACTTTTTTTAGATAACTTTTCAAAAGAATATGTAGGTGCAAGTATGCAATGCGCCACTTGTAATCATCCAATGCGCCTAGTTTGGTGCATGCGCCACAAGTTGGCCATCCCTGGGTTAGATGATGCAGCCAGCACCTGATCTGGCACACAACTCCCCAAACTTCCACACTAGGCCAACGTGAGGACATTTGAGGCCACGACATATTTAACGTGCAACAGCCACCATGTTCACGATGGTCTTGGGTCAACGTCTCGAAAATATTTTTTATTCGATATCTCATACTAGTCTGCTTTTTCTTCCTCCATCATAGGGTTGTCTAACTTGTGCTTGGCGCAGCTTGGCTAAAAATGATCCATGAAACCCGAAAACAACAATCCATAGCTTTGACATTTTCTTATATTCAATCATGTAGCTCATCGTTGTCGGTTGAAACAAACACAGACTCTTCAATGATGTTCGATTAGCCAAAATGTTCGGGTATTAAGTAAAATTATGTAAAGTTTTTCATCATCATCACTAGCTTTATTGAAAATTTATCAATATTTGCATTCCAAATTCTGCTATTTTAAAGGCAACTTCATATCACCAAACTTTTATCTTTCTACGTTTATAACTGCTCCAGGTATCTTTACAAGGAACTAGGTATCTCGTCACTGGAAAAGCTGACCAGATATTGATGGACTATACACGGACGAGCCAAAACAATATGACCATCCACACATTTTTCAATGAACTCTTCTGGATGACGTGGAGGGCACGTGATTAAGTGAGAATGGTATTTAACTGCAGCTGGAGAAGGAAAGTTATCATTCTTGCACTTACTTTTGAGAGTGGTGGGACAGACTGCTGATCTAAGCGAATTTGATAGAAGGCAGACCGTGATGGCCCGAAGACTCGGAACAAGTATCACCGAAACTGCACGACTGATAGGTTGTTTACGATCTTCCGGTGTTAGTATTCATGCAAAGTGGATAAATGACTGTGACACCAGCAGTAGACGCCAAGGTGCTGGTCGTCCACGAGTGATCAAAGAAAAAGGATGTCGGAGACTGTCTCGCTTGGTAAAGCAAAATCGGCACGAGACAGTGGCTCAGCTGACAGACCAATACAAAGCAAGTCCAAGCGCAAGTGTTTCGGAACACACAGTTCAGCGGACATTGTTGGATTGGGACTGTGCAGCAGACGTCCCACTCGTGTGCCTCTGTCGATTAGGCGTCATCGTCAACTACGCCTACAGCGCAATTATGGTTTGGGGAACGTTCTCATGGGTGACTCTGGGACTAGTTGTGGTAGAACAGACTATGAACGCTGCAAACTATCTGAACATTATTACGGATCAGTTGCACCCTTACACGGCGTCTGTTTTCCCAACTGGAAATGGAATCTTCCAGCAGGACAACGCCCCATGTCACAAGGCTCGGACTGTGTTGGAGTGGTTCGAGGAGCATACTGATGAATTCCACTTAATGTCCTGGTTACCTAACTCGATGGATCTTAATCCGATAGAGCACATTTAGGGTGTCATGGAGCGGCAGCTCAGAGCTCAAACACCATGTCTGAATATCTCGACTTTGCGCGACCGCTGCTTAGACATTTGATACAACCTGTCTCCATTCATGTACCAATAACTTGTGGCATCTATGCCCAGGCGAGTTGTAGCTGTTGTGCAGTCCAAAGAAGGCGCAACGCGTTATTGAGTAGGTGGCCATAATGTTTGGATATATATATATATATATATATATATATATATATATATATATATATATATATATATATATATATAATTTCAAGAACACAAGAATTTCCAAAAAAAATTCCAATAATGCATGCTAGTAAAAATGTCTGCAGCTTCAGCGCGCTTGCATGGGTAGTTTCGAGTTTCGGTTTCTGGTTAATGCACCTCGGCTGTTTGGTTATTTTTTGTTATTTTGTATGTGTTATGTAACTGTTATTTTGTGTGTGTATATATATATATAATACTTACCTCAATTTTTTTATTACTATTTATGATTTTAGCTCCAATTACTTCAGATAAACTTCTAGATTAAGTACAAAATCAATCGAAATTAACTTTCCGATTCAAATTAACTTCCCTTAACACTGTTTACATTAACTTATAAAATACTTTTAAGCCAATTAACTTTTAGGATATTTAAAACAACAATCTCTCTCTCTCTCTCTCTAATCTGGTATAGTCTCGTAAGTTTTCAAACAAGGCAGATAATTATAGAAGAATGTCGACAAGAACTCTTAGAGAGAAGAGGCGTTAACTTACAATTTAAATCTTCTAGTACTTTTGCAAAAAGCCGACTATTCCTGTTTATTTAGAACATACTCTAATATTCACAAAATAAACTCAATTGCGACTGAGACGCGATTTCGTGGTGCTTTCAGTGTTATCAACTGTTTAATAAAATACACCCACACGGAAACAGACGTGTGATAGTCCATGTTTGATTAGTGTAATGAAGATCTATTCAGCGATTTTGCAAAAACGACCAAGGGCTGTAATCAGTTGGTATCAAAAAAACTTTTATTTTCAATGTAGATAGTGTTTAAGTGAGCGTGTTTAAGAAGGTCGATAAGTATAATTGGCTATCAGCAAATATGGCACGTGGGGAAATTATTTCAGATGTACGCTTCGAAATAGAAAGGAACCATCGATTTGATCTTGCACCAAAAAAAGAGAATCTTATGTTTCATTAGAACGGAAGACGAAATAATTCATTACACAGTTTGTAAGCCTTCCGATGATACAGTGCCTATGGTTCGGAGGTTCCTGGTTCGAATCCGGGTCCGGGAACTGAATTCTCCCTTCCTCAGATATTTTTCCAGATTTTCAAAGGTATTTTCTAAATACTTTTTTCTACGGAAAATGTGGAGAAAAGAACTATGGAATCTTTTGCAATCGTCGGTAAAAGAATTGATTAGCTGTACTTAAAATCAAAATGTACCCAATCCAAACTAATTTTCGTCGACCAACCGGTTTAGTGGTTAAGGCGTTAGACTCTAGATCGGAAGGTTCCTTGTTCGAATACGGTTCCGGGCATGGATGTTTGTAAGCGTATGGTGTAGAGGCGGCTGGTGCACCTTCAATCTGTCGTGGTCGAAAGTCCTCACGTTGAGTTGGCGTGGAAGTTTGGAGAGTGGGATGCCAGCTCAGGTGTTTCTTCGTCATCTGACCGTGGTTCAAAATTACGAGGTGTTGTCCTCGAATCTTTCTTTTAAGGGATTGATCCCGGACCGTCGTCAATAGCCCGTTGTGTTGCTCTAGTACGACGTTAATTAAAATTACCATTACCATTACCAAACTAATATTCCATAAAGAGTAAAAATAAAACTGCTGAATTCTTTATTTCCAATATTTATTATAAATAGTTCATTTAATTATTTATTTTAGTAAATTATGTTATATCCTAATGATTGTTTTTAATAAAACCACCATCAAATGCTAAAAAATTTTTATGTGTCAACAAAATTGGATATATCGAACCATCGGTTATAGTGAACTTTTTATAGGGTCCGGTGACGGTTCATTATAACGGTGTTCGACTGTAATATTTTTGCAAAATTTTCTATTGACTTTTTTTGAAAACTATTAAAAATCAGAGCTTTGTCGACGGCCCCTGCTAATGGATCTCAAGATGGAAAGTAAACAAAAGAGGTTTCCTGCTCTGTTTTCGGTTTCCAGATACTTGTTAGAAGATAATTTCATTACTTTGCCTCTTCTCTCTTTTCTAAACAGTAAATACGATCGGAATAGTGCATGAAAAAGATAGACATTTGAACGATGTATTCTGAAAACAGAGTACGTGAAGATATTCATTTCGCACTTATAGCCCTGGAAAATACTTGTAACAAGGACAAAATTTATCTATTAGCAAAAATCTTTTTTTTTCTAAGAAAAACTACAAAACTTTTAATGAATATTTTTGAAATGCCGTTATTTGAGATGCTGGGTATTAAGGCCCCGCGCCTTTGAACCCCCTCCCCACTTACTTCTACCAATGGGAGACAGAGACTGGATTTTATACGGAATCCTTATTTGCTGTGTAATTTCAATGACTAATTCAAGTGTTCTGAGATATCTATTTGTAGTATACGTGTTAGAATTAACATTTCTAAAATTCTGAGTTAGAGTATGAATTCTAAATATTGCTAATTTTAATTAATTTAATACTTCAAGTGATTTGGACGAGATATCTCGTCATAAAGATAATGAAATTTCTATGGTGAGACATCTCGTTCATCAAGATCAGGTCAATTTTACTGATGACGATATAATTCGGTTTACAGTGAATTTTGCTAACCCAGTTTAACCAGTTTCTAACATTACTGAAATTTTACTGAATTTTTCTAATTTTACTGAAAGTTTATCTTGAATTCAGAAAAGTTAGAGAAATTAAAAGTATTATAATCCCTATGATACTGCAAATTTTAAATCGCTAATTTTTAGTACACTATTCCGAAATTTAGTTTTACTGAGTTTTCTATATTTTAGATAGAGTTTTAATTTTATTTTCGAATTTTAACTGAATGCTTTCTGTAAAATCTGAATTACTAATTGCAGGGCATTGAAAGAATCTAATAGAATTAATTATTAAATTAAAGTTCTAAAAAAGTTTTTCGATGATATTGTGAATTTCAAATTTATCGTAGAATCTTTCAAAACTTTACTAAGTTTTCTAAATCTCTTTATGTTCATTGCATTTTTCAAATTTTGCTATATGCTTAATGTAAAATTTGACTCGCTCATATCAACGCATTGGAGAAAATTTAAGCAACAGTGTGAATTCTAAATTGTTTTTCGCTCACCTAATTACAATCAGGTTTCCAAACTACTGTAGTTTTACTGAATTTTTCTAATTTGACTGAAAGTTTTCCTTGTCCTTTGATATACTAAATTGCAACTATTCAATGCAGTAAGATTTATAAAGATACTGAAAAATCTTTTTAATAAATTTTGCTGTTGCATTTTTTTAATTACTGAAAGTTTACCTTGTACTCTGATTTACTAAATTGCAACTAATACTTACAGAAATGTTACTAATTGTACTGAAATTTCTGAATTGAATTTTAATATTGTATTTTTTTTTTAATTTTACCGAATTTAACTTTTGTATTTTTATAATTTTACTGAATTTCACTATTGTATTTTTTTTTAATTTTACCGAATTTCACTGTTGTATTTTTATAATTTTACTGAATTTCACTATTGTATTTTTTTACTGAATTTCACTATTGTAATTATTTTTATTTTACTGAATTTCACTGTTGTATTTTTTTTTTACTGAATTTCACTGTTGTAATTTATTTTTATTTTACTGAATTTCTTATTTTTCTAGAATAAGTTCTGTTAAAAATCCTAAATTTATTGTGTAGTATTAACTTAATTTCAGTGTAGTGAGAAAGGTAGGAAACTTACACACACAATTATTACAAAATAATTTCATTAGAACTATCCAAAACAGTTTGTCAGACGCATTCTAGATGTATTTCTCTATTCTGTAAAACTTCCATTGTGTGTATTACTTGATATTGTAGGGCTTGTGTCTCGCGCAGCATGGCCAAATCTAGATCTATAGAGCGCAGGTGCTTTGAACGAGCGGAGGGGGTCCGCAATATATCCAAATTCTACTGTGCTGGGCGAACTTTGGGCCAGTGTGACTTCGAATAGCGTTGAGTGAGGATTGCGTAAGAAGCGTCACATTCAAAAGCGCTACACTCACAGGTCTTTAATCAATATAAAATTAGCATTCAATATTTATATCAAATTGCAATTCAATCGCACAAACTAAATTACATTGTTGAAGTTTCACAATAAATAATCGTTCATACTTCCTATGTCTGCTTCATTCATACCACGATCCAACAACAGGGCCGTGAAAACCCATTTGGAAGAGTACCCGATTAGCAACAGGAGGGTTGCTAGTCTGAATTCAACAAAAGACCATCGTGTACAAGGGAAGATGGTGCATGATAAATCTGTCATGACCTCGAATATCCTCACGTTTGCGTGATGTTGACGTTTGGAGAGTGGAGAGCCAGCTCATCATCTGACTATGGTTCAAAAGTATGATTGGTGGTGTTGGCACTAATTGGTGTTGTCCTCGAATCTTTCCCTTCGGGTTTGATCCCGGACAGTCAGAAATAGCCCGTTGTAACGTTTCTCCAGTATGGTTTTAATTAAAGCAATACCTTACTACATACCAACAACAGATTCGAGTATTCACTTCAAAAATTACGGTGTGTCCTGGACACAGCTGATCGATTTTTAAAAACATTTACATATCTTATTTTTTACACGTCCTATAATTTACTTAAAATGCATTTACTGACAAAAAATACGCTGTGCAGATCAGCCGTTTAAAGACTAAATATTAGTTTTTGGATTTAAAATTTAAAATGTGCTCATTTCGGCAGGGTTACAGTTTTGTTCAACGAATTATTAATACTTTTTTATTATCTTGAAAGTATATATTCAGTGTCAAAAAAACACATTTCTGAACAACGTTAACTTTAATCCATCGAAAAATATATTTAAATACCCATAAAATCTCAGGTTGAAAAAGAGTCTTGGGATTATTTCGTATAAAATTCAGGTGCTTGCCTCTGATATTTTTTTAATTAGATTATATGTCAAAAAAAATCATTTGCAGAAATCTTACTTTAAAATGTATTTTATAGGTTCCAGATGGCTTGGTTCACAAATTCTAAACATTTTTTTTTTATAAATGCTTTCAGAACCAGCTCAAAGAAAAGTAAAACATCCTTCCTAAGCTTGAAAACTACTTAATTCAAAACAATCAAATCTTAAAATTCATGGTCTGATTATTTTATTCTCTGGACTATCTTTACTGAGAAATTACTGATTTTTTTCTATTTTACTGTAAGTGTATGTAAAATTTTAATTTCAGTATGCTTCCAGAATCTAATGTGACTATAAATATTACTATTTCAGTTCCGAAAAATTCACTTGATGATCTTCTGAGAATTAACGTGAACTTTCTGAATCTAATTTAACTTTCTCATCAACTAGGAACTTAACAGAATTTTGCAGACTTTTTTCCAAGTTTGCTCTAAGTGTTCGTAAGTTTCTAATTTCGGTATAATTAGAGGTGATTACAAATATAACACTTTCAGTTCCAAAAAGTTCAATAGATGATATCGAGAATTTACATGCACTATTTGAATCTAGTTTAACTGAGAGTTCTTTCATTCAACTGGGGAATTAACTGAATTTTGAAGATTTTTTCTAATTTTGCTCTAAGTGTACATGAGTTCCTAATTTCGATATAATTAGAGGCCATTACAAGTATTACAATTTCAGTTCCGAAAAGTTCAATCGATGATATCGTAAATTTACTTGAACTATCTATCTGAATCTAACTTAACTGAGTTCTCTCATTCAAGTGATCAAATCTTTCCCATCAGGGATTGATCCCGAACCGTCGTCAATAGCTTGTTGTGTTGCTCTAGTACGACGTAAATTACCAATTACCAATCATTCAAGCCATAATTTTACTGAATTTTGAAGATTTTTTTCTAATTTTGCTCTAAAAACGTAAGTTCCTAATTTCAGTATACTTAGAAGTGATTACAAATATAACAATTTCAGTTCAGAAAAATTCACTCGATGATCTCCTGAGAATTAACGTGAACATTCTGAATCTAATTTAACTTTCTCATCAACTAGGAATTTAACTGAATTTTGCAGACTTTTACTAAGTTTGATCTTGTTTGTACATAAATTCCTCATTTCGATATAATTAGAGGTGATTACAAGTATAACAATTTTAGTTCCGAAAAGTTCAATCGAAAATATCGTGAATTTACTTGAACTATTTATCTGAATCTAATTTAACTGAGTTCTCTCATTCAAGTGATCGAATCTTTCCCTTTAGGGATTGATCCCGGACCGTCGTCAATAGCTCGTTGTGTTGCTCTAGTACGACGTAAATTACCAATTACCAATCATTCAAGCCAGAATTTTACTGAATTTTGAAGATTTTTTTCTAATTTTTCTCTGAAAACGTAAGTTTCTAATTGCAGTATACTTAGACGTGATTACAAATACAACAATTTCAGTTCAAAAAAGTTCGATTCATGATCTCTTGAATTAAGGTGAGCTTTCTGAATCTAATTTAACTAAATTATCTCATTCAACTGAGAATTTAATTGAATTTTCACTTTTTCTAATTTTACTTAAGTTGACCTCGTGGAGTATTTACATGAGAGGAATTTTCAGTGCAAACAAACAAGAAAGACGGAAAGTAAAGATTTCAGTTTCTACAACCCACATGCTCAACTACGATACACATCGTTTGATTAGTTGTTTGCTTTGAGGTTTTATGGAAAAAGACCATATTTGGCGTGGCTGCGTCAAACACGAAAACGTAAACTAAAAAATGTCGTTAAAGGGGATATTTAATAATTTGCTAATTTTAACGTAAATTTTGATAACCAAATTTCATTCAAGTTTACAAACTATTGTAGTATTACTGAAATTTTCTAATTTTACTGAAAGTTTACCTTGAATTCTGATCCGCTAAATTGCAACTTATCTGTGTAGAAATGTTTCTAATTGAACAGAAATTTCTAAACTTAATTTCACTGTTGTATTTTTCTAAATCTACTGAAGTTCTAATTTTTGTAGGCTGAAATTTGTTTAAAACTAATTCTATTCTGAAGTATTAATTTGGTTTCAGTGTACTTTGAAAGGTGGAAAACTTTAATTTATTACAAAACCGTTTCTTTAGACCTTCCCAAAACAGTTTGTCAGGTGCATTCCTCCATAGGTGTATTTCTATCTTCTGTGACAGTAAAACTTTCTTTGTGTCTGTGTGTGTATGTTTATTGCTAGATAATATACACTATATACACTACCCTACAATAATGGACCGGACAGCAAGATGTGATAGTATAAGGGAAAGAATATATGCTTTAATAAGGGGGTGGTCCCCCACGTGCTGAAATTACACTATCAACCCTTCTGGGCATACTTTCAACAAGGTTTTGATACACAGCTACGGGTATTTGTGTTCATTACTGCTGCAAGAATGTCGCCAGCACAGCTGTAGCGTTCGGACGTGGTTCCCTGGTCCGTGAGCGTCGCTCTAACGCGTCCCACAAATGTTCTATGGGGTATAGGTCGTAACTCTTAGCAGGCTAAGGAAGACGTTTTACATCCATATCTCGATACCACTACTTGACAGAGGCTGCAACATGACACGGAGCGTTGTCGTCCTGGAAGGTATTGTCGTTCATTCCGTAAAATTTTAGAGCGTAAGAAGAACCTGACTGTCCAAAATGTTCATCAGTGCATCGGTGTTCTATTGACCAGGAACAACATGCAAAGGTCCCAGGCCATACCTCGAAAAACACCCCAAACAGGTAGTAGGATTTTATGCAAATCCGCTGGCTTTCGGTCCATTTTCGTAGAGCAGCGTATATGCACACACAAAGAAACACAGTACAAAAGAGAGTAGTGTAGGGTGAAAGAAGAAAATGATCGCTTGGGTACACCGGGAGAGAAACACTTGTGTTTACTAATGACCGTGAACCCCTTGGTGAAAGAAAAGATCACTAAGGTACCTCGTGTCAGTGAAACCCGTGCATACCTGAAGGAGATATGCCTCTATGAGCTGTACATATCGGGGTTACTTTAAATTGTAGTTTATCGATATCTGGCACTAAATCTAATTGGTCTTGACCCATTAGTCATCATTAGGGCAACTTTTTTGCTGCAGCAAAAATGGGAAAAGTTGCATTTATCATTCCCTAAAGTTGCATTTAGGAAATAAAGTTGCATTTATTTTTGATACACTAAAATCTAAAATAAATTATTCGTAAAAAATGAAAAAATTCAATATATATTGACAATTTTAGTCGTTTTCAACAGTATTATTACACATCATTAAATACAGAAGAACGTTGAATAGCCGATCCTTGGCCAGTAATTTCTTTATCATTGAAAAACTGCGCCAGCTGCAGTCATATAATGTGCTGTATCGGATAGCAGAAGCGCAAAATCCTTTCGTTCAATATTCAGAGATTTTAAAATGTCATTTACAGGGCAAACAACATATTGATGATCGACACTCACCTCACAAACTCTGCAGTCGATTGTGCAAGTTTCCTCAGGATTATCAAGAGTGCCAACCAATATGTTACGGTACTTCTTGCGATTTATTTCATTTTCGTCTGTTAGCACGAACACCGCCGCCCAGCCAGTATGGTGGTTATGATCCTCGGTTGTCACCGAGTGGGCCCGGGATTCAATCCCGGATAAGTCATGGATGTAAAATTGGGAAAAGAAGTCGGAAATGGATCCCCGTCTTGAAAGGAAAGCAGCGCACCCTTCTGTTCTTTGCTGGGATCATCGTTTCTAATAAAAAAATATGTTTCTTCTGTACTTGTCTTGAATGTTTCTGTTCATCCCTTGCTTTCATATGTATCCCAGAAGAACATACGACAACAACAACAGGACGAACCCCTTCTTTTCATGAACTTGTTTGATCCGCAATACTTCAGCGTTGTTAAGATCAGACACACGTGATCGAAGGGATGATTGAAAGGAAAAAAATGAAATAGTAATTTCATATGACTTAATTTAAAGTTAAATTTTAAAAAGTTGCAGGTGGGGGTTGCATTTATGCAAAAAGTTGCATTTATGCAGAAAGTTGCACTTATGTTGTGGTTATAACTCACTTATAATACACCCCATGTAGGAGGAATTTTGATTTTAGTACTTTACATTTAGCGTAGAAAGTGTGAAAAAAAAAGTTGCATTTGTTGCAAAAAGTTGCACTAGTTATCAAGTAAAAATTCGGAATCCATTCTTTTAGATTTCCATTGCTGACGTGCTGAAATCGTATTAAAAAAGCAAGCAAAATGACGTCACGAAAGGAACACAAACAGAATGCACGCTCTAGAACCTCTGAAATTTTTGGTTGACAGTAAAAGTATCCAGGGAACCGAAAAGAAACCGGACAGAATTTATAAAAAATCAAGTATTTATTTTTGCAAGTTCGTACTTCAGTCACTCTCAAAGTACTCTCCGTTTGCCTCAATACAATGGTGAATAAGTTTCTTCCATTTCTGGAAGCAGTTCGTAAACTCCGTCAAAGAGATGCTTCTTAAAGCTAGTGTCGTTTTTGTTTAACATCGTCCACAAAACTCTTTCCTTTAATGTCCTTTTTTAGCGCGACTAAAATCAGTGAATCCATAAAAACTCCCAAAACCCGGCTTAGATTTCCTATTGATTCGCACTGAAATTATATTTGAAAGACAAGTCAAATGACACCATGTTTAGAGTACGTACAAGAATAAATGCGCATTAGTTGGAACATTTACAGTCACCCGCATTTAGCGCGACCGAAAATACCTCTGATGATGACATTCGATCGTTCTAATACTCGACAACAATTGCACCGCAGAACAATTAGCCCCGACCCATGAAAGCATAGCTACCCTAATAGCGAAATGGCAGAAACAGTGCCGAACATTATGCGCAATCACTGTTGCTGTTGGTATTCATTCATACAAGCAGCCCATTCAACTTCCAATAGACATAAAGCGATCCTGTGATATTCGGTTGCTAGGGTAATAATTAGGTTGCTATATCAATCGTGACATCAAGCAATTCCGATGGTCCACGCGCCTTATATGTGTATGCTAATGAAGGAGGAAACACTCTCCAACACCTGTAGAACCGTTAATGGACAGTTGGATTTCCCACCGGGCAACGGAAGTTGATAGGAAGGAAGGATAGAACGGATATTGATGTAGGAGCATCACGGTTTTCTTTATGGTGACTTGGCATTGAATATTCCCGGTTGATAATTGGTAATTTTAGTTAACGTCGTACTAGAGCAACACAACGGGCTATTGACGACATATTAGCGATTGAATCTCATGTGCTTCACATACATAGTTCCACATTGTACCTGTAGTCTAGGATAGAATCTTTCCGTAGGATTCTATTCTGAATAAAGAACCTTGATGTCTTTCCAGGTGATTCTATTTTAAGGAAAATACCTTTGAATCGTTGAAAGTATTACATTTTAAGGAAGATGTCTTAAAATCTTTAAAAGTACAATGGAAAATGCCTTAAAATCTTTACAAAGAATTCTAAGAAAAACACTCTTGAAATTTTACTCTAAGTAAATTCCAAATTTTATTCTAAGCAAAACAACACCAAAATGATCTTTCCAGAGAATTCTATTCTAAAGAAAAGGCCATTGTTTTTTTATTTCTTCCAAATTCTTATCCAACGAAAAGACCAATGGAAATCTTTCCAAACAATTCAAATCTAAAGAAAAGAGCAATGTGGAATATATATGACAACAGCAATATAATCTTTCCAAAGGACTCTGTTATAAGCAAAACTACACTAATATTATGTTTTCATAGAATTCCATTCAAAAAAAAAATATCCTAATTTTTTTAATCCTTCCAAATTCTAATCTAACGAAAAAACCTTATAATATTTCCAAACAATTCAAATCTAAGGAAAAGAGCAATGTGGAATCTATAACAACACCAATAGGATCTTTTCAAAGATCTCTGTTATAAGCAAAACTATGCCAAAATAATCTTTCCAAAGAATTATATTCTAAAGAAAAATACCATTATATTTTTAATTCTTCCAAATTCTAATCTAACGAAAATACCAATTTAATCATTCCAAACTGTTCAAATCTAAGTAAAAGAGCAATGTGGAATATTTCCATATAATTATAATTTAAGAAAATAACTATAAGAACTGTTAGCATTCAGCTGGGAATCATACTGGCTTAGGATTACCCTACCACGTGAATCCGCTATCATCAGTAGATCCACAAAATATTGGCGATTTATTTCGTCAGATGCAAAGTTGGTGAGATCCTCAAGAACAAGATATCTCGTAGAAGCCGTTCAAAGGGTTAAGATAGAGGAACTAGATTTGATAAACAACAGGCTAATTGAAAGTATTAATGTCATTGTCATGCATCTGCAAAATTTATCTTCCTATAATACAAACTTTTTTTTAAGACAAAAGGTGATAGAGAAAACTTATGCAATAAAACTACAATTAAACAATAATCCAACAGATTGCAGCCGAGAAGATAGGGCATCAATTATATCAGGTAGGTAATTAATTAACGTAGCACTGAAGCAACACAACGGTCTATTGGCAGCGGTCAGAAATCAATCCCTAAGGGAAGAATCCAAAGACAACGCCTAGTAATTTCACGGTCAGATGACGATAACAACATCTCTGAGGAGACCCCCCCCCCAATCTCCAAACTTCTACACAATGCCAACCTGAGGACATTTGAGGTCATGACACCTGTCACACTACCCTACAGTAATGACCGGACGCCAGTGTATTTGCATAAAATCCGACTGGGGGTGTTTTTCGAGGTACGGCCTGGGACCTTTTCATTTTTTCCCTGGTCATTTGAACGCCGACGCCTACGTGAACATTTTGGACAATCAGGTTCTTCTTACGGTCTGTCAATTTTATGCAATGGACGAATGTTACCTCCAGGACGACAACGCTTCATGTCACGTTGCAGCCTCTGTCAAGCAGTGATATCAAGATATGGACGTAAAACGTCTTCCCTGGCCTGCTCTGAGTCCCGACCTAAACCCCATAAAACATTTGTGGGACGTGTTATATCGACGCTTACGGACCAGGGAATCACGTCCGTAATCTACAGATGAGCTGGCGACATTCTTACAGCAGGAATGCATATAACTACCCATAGCTGTGTATCAAACCCTTGTTTAAAGTATGCCCATAAGTGTTGCTAGTTTAATTTCAGCAAGTGGGGGACCATCCCCCTATTAAAGCATGTATTATTTCCCTTATATCATCACATCTTGCTGTCCGGTACATTATTGTAGAGTAGTGCATATAATCATCAATCCCATACACATGACTGTCTTTAGCTGGACCTAGTTTCTTTATAGACGAGACGTATCGTCGCAATGACTTGGAGGGTTAATGTTTGGACTAGTCTTGTTCCACCATAGCTTCTCGAAAGTAGCAGTCGTTTCCACACATCTGCAAACCTTATCTCTCTATAATACAAAATTTTTCAAGACAAAAATGGTAGTGAAAAAACTTCGCAAAAAATCTTAAAAGCAGCTAAAGTTAAACGATAGTCCGACAGTAGCAGCCTTGTAGATGGGGAATCAATTATACCAGGATATTCGACTAATCCGTCAAAGGATTTAAAAAATGGCGGAGAAAAACAAGAACTTGTGGGAAGATCAATTTATGTCATTCTTGCTCAAGAAGGTCAGGAAGAAGCGAGATATGAAATACCAGCAAAAAAGTGAGTAATCTTTATTCGAGAAAAGAAAGGCCGGAAACAAAGCAGTTTCTAGAAAAAGAATATCATTTATTCTTTTCGGAGCCACGTCATTCTGAAGTTTAAGTAGAACATTTTCCCGCATTCCCTGGGTATGTTGCTTTCACACGGAAAATTTGAATTCTGGCACAAAAAAGCGTCGTGTGCCGAATATAAATAACAAAGAACGTCATCCTTTTTCAATGTAAGAGTTTTGATTTGGTTTATATTTAAACAGCTGTCTGCTATACTTCTTGACTGTTTGAATTGCAGTACAAAAATGCGCGTTGTTGTCGAACATAAATTTCAAACAAATATCAACCCTCTTCAGCGTATGAGTGTTGGCTAGTTTGTACTTAAGCCGGCTACCCGTTATACTTTTTGACTGTTTGGATTCCAGAACAAAAATTATCATTGATAAATATAAATCTCAACCTTCATTCATATATATCACATAGAAATCTTCACCATCAACCTTCTACAACATAAGAGTTTTTGTTTTGTTTATAATTCATTCACTGCTGTTCTACTTCTTGACCGTATAAAAAACAAATCGTGGAATATTATTTTTAACTCTAGCAAATTTGATTATTTGTATAGCATTCCATTGTTAAGTCTCAGCGGATTTATCTTTTGCTTTGATTCCTTCGACCTTTTAATGAAATAGACTTTGCATATTTGTGGAATTGCTGCCCTAAGAAGTGTAGGTCGCGTGAACAGAATGGACATAGTCGATTGGCTAACGATGCATGGTTCCTATTAGTTTAATTTCTATAAGTCGACCAAACATTGAGATTCTGCCATTTTGGCTACTTCTTCAGAGTACCTATTCGGTAAGTTATGACCAAACTTGCTACTTTTCGATTAGTACGGCAGTTGAATTTGTGTAAGTCGGAACCAGACTTGGAGATACCACAGCCTTTTTGACTAGTACTGCAGAATATCTATTCTGTAAGTCTTCACCAAACTTGGATACGTTGCTTTTTGAAAAGTACGTCAGAAAAAGAACTAGTTGTATTTCTGTAAGTCTTATCCAAACTTGGGGGCACTACCTTTTTAACTAGTGCTGCACAGTACCTATTCTGTAAGTCTTGACCAAACTTGAAGATACAGTTTTTCGAATAGTACGGCAGTTGCATTTGAGTAAGTCTAAACTAAACTTGGAGATAATGTCTTTTGTAAGTCTGAACCAACTTGGAGATAATGTCTTTTTGACTAGCACTGCACAGTACCTATTCGTAAGTCTTGGCCAAACTTGAAGGTACTACTTTTTTGACAAGTGCGGCAGTTGCATTTGCGGAGTTGCACAAGTCTGGACCAAACTTGGAGATACTACATTTCTGGAGAAAGTACCTACCTTGCATTCCTGTAAGTCTTCAAATCGTAGCTGTTGGCCTAGTAGTACTGAAATTCGTGAATTCTGTTTTAACTATCGAAAAGATTTAAATCTGGAGGATTCAAATCGTAAAAAGTTTATTTCTCGAAAAAAGCTTCAGGAAGGATGACAAAAAACGTTTCTTATATTCTAAATGCACTGGATGCTGAAGAGAAGTTTTCGTAAATAAATCTTTTGTGGGTCCCTGACTTCTTTATATGTTAATAGAATTTAAACTTCCCTTTTCAGCTTTCGAATAGATTCATTGTTTATTTATTTTATAAACAGGGAAACATAGCTATGCGCATTTGTACGTTTCTTAAAAAGCAGAATTTAAACTTTTTCCGGTTTAAGTCTGGGTGCATTTGATTCTTCTTTTTTTCATATCCACTCTTGGAAGTTTTTCGCCAAGCGGTTTAGAAATGGCGGAATAAACATTTATTTCGGAGTAAAAACGCCAAAAATGAATAACATGGAGGAGTTTTTTACGTACGTCCGCTTTAGAAGCTAAAAAAACTTCGTCTCTTATTATGGTTTTTCGAATAGTACTTATATAAATTGGATTTTGGCTTTGCTGCGCGGTTTTCAGTTGCGTTCCAAAAACCGTTACACACGTTCCAAAGAAACGCACAAACTACCTCGTGACGGACTTTCCATTGAAAGTATTGCTCTTTTCAGAGTCCGTGACTTTTGAAAATGATTTTTTTGTTGCCGTTGTCTCATATTTTTTCTCTTGACCCTGCAAGTGGTTTCGACAAGATAACTCGTACGTCGAAGTGCGGTCTATTTCGCTAATGACGAAATATGTCGTCAACTGCAAAATCGATCAGACCTTGATGACTCGATGACTGAGTCATCAGAGCTTGATGACTCGATGACTGAGTCATCATATCTCGATGACTCTCTGAAACAGATCACAATCGATCTGGATACGAGATATCTCGTTATCACAATAGTGCCACCTTTTTATACTGCAAAATCAAGATCTGGCCAGTTTTTGTTTTCGAATGACGAGATATCTCGTCCATCAAGATTTAGTCATTTTTCTTTCGGAAAGAAATCTCGTCCATCAAATTAGGTCATTATTTTAAATTACGATATATCAGGTCCATCAAGACCTGGTCCGGTTTTTCTAATGACGAGATATCTCGTCCATCAAGATAAAGTCATTATTCTTTCGGCAAGAAATCTCGTCCATCAAATTAGGTCATTATTTTAAATTACGATATATCAGGTCCATCAAGACCTGGTCCGGTTTTTCTAATGACGAGATATCTCGTCCATCAAGATAAAGTCATTATTCTTTCGGCAAGAAATCTCGTCCATCAAATTAGGTCCTTTTTAAATGACGAGATATCAGGTCCATCAAGACCTGGTCCGGTTTTTCTAATGACGAGATATCAGGTCCATCAAGACCTGGTCCGGTTTTTCTAATGACGAGATATCAGGTCCATCAAGACCTGGTCCGGTTTTTCTAATGACGAGATATCTCGTCCATCAAGATAAAGTCATTATTCTTTCGGCAAGAAATCTCGTCCATCAAATTAGGTCATTATTTTAAATTACGATATATCAGGTCCATCAAGACCTGGTCCGGTTTTTCTAATGACGAGATATCTCGTCCATCAAGATAAAGTCATTATTCTTTCGGCAAGAAATCTCGTCCATCAAATTAGGTCCTTTTTAAATGACGAGATATCAGGTCCATCAAGACCTGGTCCGGTTTTTCTAATGACGAGATATCAGGTCCATCAAGACCTGGTCCGGTTTTTCTAATGACGAGATATCTCGTCCATCAAGATAAAGTCATTATTCTTTCGGCAAGAAATCTCGTCCATCAAATTAGGCCATTTTTAAATGACGAGATATCAGGTCCATCAAGACCTGGTCCGGTTTTTCTAATGACGAGATATCTCGTCCATCAAGATAAAGTCATTATTCTTTCAGCAAGAAATCTCGTCCATCAAATTAGGTCATTTTTAAATGACGAGATATCAGGTCCATCAAGACCTGGTCCGGTTTTTCTAATGACGAGATATCTCGTCCATCAAGATCTGGCCAGTCTTTTTTTTCAAGTAACGAAATACCTCATCCATCAAGATCAGGTCATTTTTATCTCATGGTAAGAAATCTCGTCCATGAAAATAATGTTATTTTTTTAAATGACCAGATATCTGGTCAATCAAGACATAGTCAGGTTTTTCTAATGACGAGATATCTGGTCTATCAAGATCTGGACAGTAATAATAATGACGAGACAATCACAAAAGAGTTAAAAGCTTCAGATTCAAGATGCGTGCAATTATCATTTATTTTTTACTTAAAGCCACAAAATTAAGTAGTGGATATAGCAATACAAAGCAGCTTCATCATAAAGTACTTGTAAGAAGAGAAAGTTGCCTTGTCGATCACAAGTTTTGATAAATTGGTTGACGATATTATGATTACGCTCCCTCTAATGATTCCTGGAGGTTGTCTCAACGAGTTATCTCGTCATTAGTAAAACTGGACAGATCTAGATGACCGAGATATCTCGTGTTTTGAAAAAAACTGACCACATATAGATGAACTAGATATATTGTAATTAGAAAAAATTGACCCTATCTTGATGAACGAGATATCTCGTCATTAGAAAAAAACTGACCAGATGAAGATGAACTAGATACATTGTAATTAAACAAATTGACCCGATCTAGATGAACGAACTATCTTGTCATTAGAAAAAAACTGACCACATCTAGGTGAAGTAGATATATTGTAATTAGAAAAAATTGACCAGATCTAGGTGAACTAGATGTAATGTTAGGAAAAATTGACCAGATCTAGGTGAACTAGATGTAATGTTAGGAAAAATTGACCAGATCTAGATAGCGATATATCTGTTCATTAGAAAAAAACTGACCAGATCTAGGTGAACTAGATATATTGTAATTAGAAAAAATTGACCAGATCTAGGTGAACTAGATGTATTGTTAGGAAAAATTGACCAGATCTAGATAAGCGATATATATGCTCATAAGAAAAAAACTGACCAGATCTAGGTGAACAAGATATATTGTAATTAGAAAAAATTGACCAGATCTAGGTGAACTCTAGATGTATTGTTAGGAAAAATTGACCAGATCTAGATAAGCGATATATATGTTCATTAAAAAAACTGACCAGATCTAGGTGAACTAGATATATTGTAATTAGAAAAAATTGACCAGATCTACGTGAACTAGATGTATTGTTAGGAAAAATTGACCAGATCTAGATAAGCGATATATATGCTCATTAGAAAAAAACTGACCAGATCTAGGTGAACAAGATATATTGTAATTAGAAAAAATTGACCAGATCTAGGTGAACTCTAGATGTATTGTTAGGAAAAATTGACCAGATCTAGATAAGCGATATATATGTTCATTAGAAAAAACGGACCAGATATAGGTGAACTAGATATACTGTAATTAGAAAAATTTGACCAGTTCTAGATGGGCGAGATATCTCGTCATTAGAAAAAAACTGACCAGATCTAGAGTAACGAGGTGTTTCATCATCACCAAAATTGGTAAGATCTAGTTGAACGAGGTATCTCGTCATTGGAAAAACTGACCAGATCTTGATAAACGAGATATATCGTCATTGTAAAAACACAGACCAGATCTAGGTGAAATAAATCACTTGGAAGATAAAAAATCAATCCTGTTCGCACTTCTGACAGACACCAGAACTTCCATTCCGTTACCACTTCGATGTAGGATCCACGGAGAATATTTGAAATACCAATGCAATGTCTGTCACCTCCAACAACTGTCTGAAGCCCTGTGGTAGCTGGACACTGCTTCTATTCCTATCACCGCTTCATTCGTCATCAGCCTTCTCTTCACGCATAGCCTAACACATGGCTTCTAAAGATGACACGCGACAGTCAAATATCCCAATCGTCCACTGTATGACCACTTATAAGGAAGTATATCCGAGCGACTTTAACACATCTCTCACCATCTCAAGCAACTGTCAATCTACCAACTAGTCGTGCCGACCAACCGGTATAGTGGTTAAGGTGTTAGCCTCTAGATCGGAAGGTTCCTGGTTCGAATCCGGGTTCGGGCATGGATGTTTGTAAGCGTATGGTGTAGAGGCGGCTGGTGCACCTTAAATCTGTCGTGGCCGAAAGTCCTCACGTTGGGTTGGCGTGGAAGTTTGGAGAGTGGGGTGCCAGCTCAGGTGTTGCTTCGTCATCTGACCGTGGTTCAAAATTACGAGGTGTTGTCCTCGAATCTTTCCCTTAAGGGACTGATTCCGGACCGTCGTCAATAGCCCGTTGTGTTGCTCTAGTACGACGTAAAACTAAAAATTACCATTACCATTTTACCAACTAGTCGTAGCATCTATCTATATCACCAACTGCTAAATTCTGTAGGGCAGTACTGAGATGAACTTGGCCAACACTACTAAAATTTAGAAACATTTAAGGTCGTATTCACAAGTCCGAGTTAACCCGCGGATCAACGATAATCCCCGGGTTATCGAAAAAACCGTATTCACAATGCCTGATCCGTGGTTTAAACTGCCGTTTCGGTGTTACATTTTGATCCTCCGAAATCGACGAATTAACTCTTGGTTGAGAGTTACGCACGCGCAGTACTATTTTTCTGCGAAAGAAGCGAACAAAACAAAATGGACGGCACACTTCATTTTGTGCTAAATTACAATATTCTTGCGAAGACGCATTCAATTGATATTATATGAATCGGAAAAAGAACGTGATAACATGTTTTATGAAATAGATATGCCCAGATGTGCTTTGGTTCTAACTATATTCTGACTCGCCATAGTAGAACCCAAACAGAGAGCTAAAGGTAGAATATGGCCATGTCAGATGCAAAAATTATTTTGTTGATTTATTACGAAAATGAATGAAAATTGACAGTACAAGTTACTTTACTTTACACCAGCATACACCTACTCTGACAAGTATAAAGATAATCGGATTACATTGATTTCTCAAGGCATTGTGAACAATTCTTCATTTCAAAATTGGGGTTTCCGTAAAAATCCAATTTGAAATTAAATACATTTCCTTTTCCAAACCCAAATTAAAAGGCCGTCTGCGTTCTATTAAAATCACAATTTTGGATCAATTCTGCGGTTAAGTACGTCTTTGACCAGTATGAATACGGATTCGGGCGTCGCTCTTAACAAATGTAAACAACATCACGTGATTGTTAGTAGACGGTAGTAGCCAATCACAGCGAGCGTATCATTTTAATCCGTGGATCACTTAACCCGCCGTTTGAGTATACGTTTCTTGATGATCCGCTATTCAACATTGACCCGTGGATCTGATGATCCTCGGGTTAACTCGAGACTTGTGAATATAGCCGTTAGAGGGTTAATGGAACAAAAAAATAATTTTAGAACCAAGCCACAGGCGCGAGGCTTCCGTTACCTTCCCAGTAAACAAATAAGAGTCCGGCCATGAGACATAAGATACTTTGTAGCCCAAAAATATGCTTTGTTCTTTAAAATAAAATAAAATTTCAATTTTATTTACGCCTAGAAAATACGTTCACACCAGATGATACATTTTACCCATAAATATTTTTAATCGCTTGTATTCGTAGTGTGGTATTCTACGAAGTGTTTTCAATTATTGTATGAACTCTACTTGGATTTCATATCTTAGCGTTGCTGAAGAACTTGAAATCCCGAAACATCTTTCGGTACATAAATCTTCGAAATCCCCTTCGTAAAGTACCAGTTACAAAGCAAGAATTCTGAAAATATTCGGAAATAATTCCTGACTGGGCGCAATCAGAAATACCATCAGCCTGCAAAATATTAAACCCAAACTGGGCTCCGGTTTCGAATTCAGGAATAATGCCTTGCTGGATCCAGGGAAAATGGCTCAATCATTTTCAATTTAAAAATGTCTTTCACAAGGAAAGAAAAAAAACGTAAGAGGATATTCCAAAAATGGGGATCCTGTACGGTGACATCAGCAGCTGAATCTCAAAATAAGAAAGGAAACAACTTTCGGTTCGACTGATTTTTAAAAATAGAACTCCTTTTAGTATAAATTCGAACTTTTTTGTATTCCCTCGAAGATGTATTACAAAGATGGATAAGATCAGAATTGATTTTCCATTCGCAGGGGAGTTTCGGGTCATTTATATTCGAAAATATAAAAACTTTATTTGTTTTTGGAATAATTTGAAAATGTTCGAGAACTTGCGGTGTTATTAGAGTCCAGGGCATATCAGGTTGTCAAGATCAGATTCCCGTTTTGAAACACTTTTGGGACATTTTTCATCATCCAAGCACTATACTTGTATCGTTTCAGTCCACAGCACCAACCATTTTGAAATAGTTATTTTTTATTTCAAAATGGCGCTCGTTCGTTTCTGCGTTAACTCAGGAAGCTGTCAGAGTCATATTCAGTTTTAGAATTTAATCCGAATAAATTTTATCAGTATGTTGCAGTTTCTGTAACAAAACAGCTAATTAACGAAATAAAGATATATTTGAATATCAGATTGGGGTCTTTTGGTATATTACTACTCAAAAAAAATTATCGGAAAAAGGAACTTCACTTTTTACTCTTATCTTGTACAACTTTGTATTGATTATATTGCAGCTACGGTTATGTAGCATAGGTATTTGGTATTTTTAATTGTCATCACACTGGAGCTTTCAAGTAAATCAGTTGCGTCAAGTAAGAATTTTTTAAGGGAAAAAACGTCGTTTTAAGGCTACACAGTACCCTTTTTCACAAAAATTTTCTACAGACAGTAACATTAAAAGTAATTAATGACTTTTTTCAGATTATATTATTAAACTGAATGCAATAAAAAAAAGTCAGTTTAACAAAGACCATTATTTTAAAAATTGAAATTTTTGAAGTTTTTTTAAACTCTTATAAAATATTCAATTTTTAATATTTTTTGGTTATTTTAAGTGATATATATATTTCTTGGGGATAGTTGGGAACAAAAGTTAGTACAGAATTGACCATCAGTCTCATTGTTGAATTTTAATAATTATTTTTGTAGCTAAACCTGAAAAAAACAGGAAAATTCTAAAAATATTAACTTTGACATTTTTTTTAAAAAATTACTAGAACTCTCAGACCTTAATCCATACTAATTTTTATAGTACATATGTATGAAAGTTTGTACAAAAAATTTCTAATCTGAATCTTGTACAGAAAAAAAACGTTAGGGAATTGAAAACACTTGAATCCACAAAAATAAAAGTCTGAGAAAAATGCATTTTAAGTTTTTGAAGTCATAAAACAAAAACTAATAATGCATGTAGAGGTCTAATTTTTTAATATGTTATTTATCAACTTATAAAATGCACCAAAACACTAATTTAACTCAATGTGATTGAATATATCTTTTTTAATTCAAAATATTATGTTTACCTATGATGAAAAACATTTGTTACGGCAGCGACAAATTATTTATATTAATCCTAACAAAATATTTTTATACCAAATATTTACCAAATTTTGATTATAATATATTATATATAGCAATCGTAACCAAATATTGGTTTTGAAAAAGACCTTTTTATCAATATTGGTTAGCTAGTAATGAGACTGAGAAGAGAACGCAGAACATAAACTGACAGATACGATTTTAGTAGTGAAAGTTGAAAATAATAGCCATTTTACCAAAGGAATTGATTTTATTCAAAAATATTTTTATGAATTATAAGAATGTAAAATTACATTTAAAAAAAACCGAATTTAACCACGCCCACTCCTCTATGCTGTCAAATTTTGACACTGACAACACTCAGAAAACTTCAAATATCTTTAAAACTAATTGGATATCAGATCTAGAATTTTGAGGCAAGCTTCCCAACTGAATGCGCCATCAAAAAATGCAAAAAAAAAATTCGATATTTTTGTCATTTTTAGGGTATTGTGTAGCCTTAATTTTTAGTAATTTACTGGGCAACGTTTTGCAACAAATGCAACTTCTTTTACACGTTCTGCGCTGCATGTAAAGTACTAAAAACAAAATTCCTCCTACATGGAGTGTATTGTGAGTTATAACTGCAACTTAAATGCAACTTTCTGCATAAATGCAACCACCTGCCACTTTTTAAAATGTAGCTTAAAATTAATTAATATGAAATTACTATTTCATTTTTTGCCCTCTGAACTAACCCTTCGATCGCGTGTGTCTGATCTTGCGAACGCCTAAGTATTGCGGATCAAACAAGTACATGGAAAGAAGAGGTTCGTCCTAAGACGAAAGTGAAATAAATGGCAAGAAATACTTTAAAATATTGGTTGCACTCTTGATTTTCTAGAGGAAACTTGCGTAATCGACTGCAGAGTTTGAGAGGTGAGTGTCGATCATTAATATGTTGTTCGCCTTGTAGATGACGTTTTAAAATCTCTGAATGTTGAGCGAAAGGATTTTGCGCTTCTGCTATCCGATACAGCACATTATATGACTGCGGATGGCGCAGTTTTTCAATGTTATAGAAATTACTGGGCAAAAATCGACCATTCAACGTTTTTCTGTGTTTTAGAATGTATTACAATACTGTTGTACACGACTATAATTGTCAATATATTTTGAATTTTTTCATTTTTTGCGAATATTTTATTTTAGAATTTAGTGTATCAAAAATAAATGCAACTTTATTTCCATAAATGCAACTTTAGGGAATGATAAATGCAACTTTTACCATTTTTACTGCAACAAAAAAGTTGCCCTAGTAATTAAAAATAAACGAAAATAATTTTAAAAAACGAATTAAAATTCTGCACAACTGATTATTTTCACTACTACTTCGCAAGCACATTTGATGAATTGATCAGTTTAAATGTAATGGAGCCATGTTTTTTGATAATTGATATAAAAGATCGCATTTGTTCTATCAAATTTGAGTTTAGGCGTGGTAAAATAAAAATAATAAATAATTAATATATATAATTCTCTTACGTGGCACGCAAAAAAGACATTATTTGTTATCGCGTTTTGGCAACACTGTACAATTGTTTGTTTACCACAAAGTCTCGTGATCAATTGAATTTATAGCGTTATCGGATGAAATTTTATTGAAAAAAAAAAGGAATTTAGTTAGGCTTTTGCAGTTATTTTTTAATAGAAATCAAAGAAAGCGGAGGATCTTTTCAGGGCCATTTAAAAAACGGTCCTTTTCAGGGCCAACAATTATAGTGCAACAAGACGCTTGCACTACAACTTTCGGCAACAAACGCAATGAAAAAGTGTCGGTCGTTCGAGTGCTGGGGAAATGTACACGCAAACAACATGCTGAGTTTTCAATTTCCAAAGCAACGCTCACATTTCGAGTCAAAATTTACTCAAAGTTTTCATTTGAATTCTGATTTCAGAGGTACTGTATATATTTTCTGTAAAACAGCAAATTTAGATTTGAAAAACATTTTTTTGGAATATCATATTATGTAAACAATCCTTCTGCTAGGACACGTGTCTTCATCGAGGCGAGCGAAGCGAGCATAGGTTCGCGCAGCGAAACAATGAGGACTGCGAAGCAATCCTCCGGGGGCTGGCGAGCGTCAGCGAGCAGGGGGCGGGCCCCCTAGTAAATAATTATTTACAGACATTAATAAGAGATTCAAATAATCATTTGGTTGCCATAATCCTAATAAAAAAGAGTTACCTTTGCCTGTCACAATTCGCTATAAAATGCACGTGAAAATCGTTACCACACACAAGTCTTTATATCAAAACTATACTCACCTTTTCATCAGCTTTAATCTTACAGTTACAATATCCCTATCTAGTTAACCCTCGTGTAGCAAAAGGTGATCATAGAGTGATAAACCAAGCCAACCCAAGACTATCGTGGTATCCCAGTTGGAACAGAAACGGACTAGCAACAGGAAGATTATGACTTCAAATTTACTAGTGACCGTCGTTTACATGAAGGGATTGCTGCACGTCAAATCAGTCGTGGTCTCAAAGGTTCTGACGTTGGCATGGTGTGGAAATTTTTAGAGTGAGGTACCATCTCAGTTGTGAACCTCGTCATCTAACCGTGGTTTAAAATATAGTGGCGTTGTCCTCGGATCTTTCCCTTTGGGTTTGATCCGGGACCGTCGCCAATAGCCCATTGTGTTGCTCCAGTGCGACGTTAATTAAATGCCTACCTTCCAAGCCAGCCCAAAATTTGTTCAGTACTTTCCGTTTAAAAGAACGGTACAGCTTTAGTCTACGTTTATCGTGATGGCAACGACCGTGGAGCTTTTATTTTTATCGCACTTCCAAAGTCGCCAAGGAAATAGTTTTGTTTCAAAAATGTTTTCATTTTTACATCGGAAAGTGCCAACCAACCGGTCTTGTGGTCAAGGTGTTGACCTCTGGATCGGAACGTTCCTGGTTCGAATCCGGGGTTAGGGCATGGATATAAATTGTGCTGTCCTTTGTTAGGGACAATGATGGTTCACCCACTGGGTACCCCTTCACAAGTGACCATCACTTCTGGCCTTGTATAAGGCTAAAATGACCTCGGTCAACTCTGTACTTTGTATTGTATTGTATGTGTATTTGTCTTCGCAATTGTACTGCCTTTCCATTGGAAATTAAAAAAAAAATTTAAAAACATCGGAAAGTAACAAGCTTTAGAAACATATTTGAAAACCTTTTTAAAGTGTATTGCATTCGTAAATAATATAAATATACGTAAATAAAAAAAAAGTTTAAAAAATATAAAATGCAACCTGAGATGACAGCACTGTACCGTGACATAAATTAAAATGAATTTAAAGAAAATTTCACGACTGGCGAAAAACTGACTGATATCAATGAAACCAATGAAATCAAAGAAAAAAAATTGGAAATGGCCAATGAAATCAAAGGATAATTTAAAATTAAAATAATAAATGGAATCATAGAAACAGTTTCAAACGGATCAATGAAATCAAACGACATTTTAACGGATTTTGAAAGAACTTTCTAGAATGTTCAAAATGAAACTTTGAACTTTCCGCTTGCCGAGGTTGCCTTAAAAACGAAATAACAGTAAAACAGATGGGTTGCCTTAACCTGCCATAACTCGCTACTAAACTTGTGCCAAAAAAAGTGCCAAGGCCGTTGCCATCACGATAAACGTAGATTGAAGGTGATTCCAAAAGAAAAACTTAAAATACAGATGTTTTAACACTAGTAAATACTAAATGCTAGAATTGAACAAGTCTAGCGAAAAAAGCATTGCCACTAGAGCACTTATCAATGCACAAGAAAATGAGTAAATATCAACAAATATCAACAACCAATTCAAATGTTTGCTAAGTGAAACGTCATTTATTAATGAAATGTATCTGCATTCGAGAAAACTAATAGTCCTACTTTATTTTGCCTTCCAATAACCAGTTCTTCGTGCAATTTACAGATGGATGATATAACGATATCCGATGACTCCGGTGATTCCAATCCTCTTAATACGAAAAACAATATAATCGTAACTAAAGTGAAAATGACCGACTCTTGTCGAATTGATACGCTCAATAAAATGAAAACTGCGCGCTCAATAGTAAGTATAATACTTATATTCCACTAAATGTGCTTACCATGTTGGTACAGCTACAGTCTACGTTTATAATTGTGGCAACGGCCTTGGCGATTTTTTTTTGGCGCAGTTTTAAAGTTGCCAAGAAAATAATTATTTTTTACATATTTTTCTTTTTATAATGGAAAAGGAAAGCTTGAAAACACGGAACAGCTACACTCTACGTTTATGAGCGAAGGCAACGGCCTTGGCGATTTTTTTGGCGAACTTCTAAAGTCGCAAAGGAAAGAATTATTTCCTAAATCCTTTTACTGTCAACATTTTTTTTCTTTTCAAAACACACTTTTTAAACATTTTCAGAACATTTTAAAAACAATATTTTTTAAAAACTTTCACAAAAAGTAGTAAACTTAAGCACATATCAAAACACATTTGTGAACCAGCAGAGAAACTAAGCTACGGATGTTGGGTAAAGAATACCGTGAAACTTATCAATTACACTAAATACAGTAGGCAAGTTGAAAAAGAAAAAGATTTTTAAAAGAAAAAAAAAGCAAGAAATAATACAACCTGATACATCAGAACGGTTCCGAGAAAAAAAATTACAAAGCAAGAATATTCCACAAATGCGAAAAACAATACATGTCAGAACTCTGCCGTAAAGAAAAAATTATTATGAAATAAAAATTCCACAACTGTAGAAATACAAATAAATAAACCAATGGTATCAAAGAAAAAAATTTTAAACGACCAATGCAATCAAAGGATATTTTAAAATTAAAATAACCAATGGGAGGAAAGAAAAAATTTCAAACGAATCAATGAAACCAAACGACTTGAACGGATTTTGGAAGAACTTTCTAGAATATTCAAAATGAAAATTTCCGTTTGCCGAGGTTGCCATGAAAACCATAACAACCGAAACGAAAGATGGGTTGCCTTACTTTATCGAACTCGCTACTAGAAGTGCGCCAAAGAAAATTGCCAAGTCGTTGCCATCACTCATAAACCTAGAGTGTAGCTGTACCGAAAACACATTTGAGAATGTTTTGAAAAGTATATTTTTAAAAAACATTCGCAAAAAGTAGTAAGCTTAAACACATTTGTGAAACAAGCAGAAAAACTAAGCTGCGAATGTTGGGTTATAATACCCTGAAACATCAATTGCACTAAATACAGTAGACCTGTTTGTAAGAAGGAAAAAAAAAGATTTTTTTAAAGAAAAAAAAGCAAGAAATAATACAACCTGATACGTCAGAACTGTTCCATAAAAAATTATTAAAAACAAAAATTCCACAAATGGCTAAGAAACAAAACGCAGAAACGTTTCGTGAAAAATTTTACAGTAAAATAAAATTCCACAACTGTAGAAATATAGATAAATTAACCAATGATATCACACACAAAAATTTTTAAATGACCAATGCAATCAAAAAGGATACTTTTAAATTAAGATAACCAATGGAAACGAAGTAAAAATTTTAAACAAACCAATGAAATCAACCGACTTTAACGGGTTTTGGAAGAATTTTCTAGAATATTCAAAATGACAGTTGAAAGTTACCGTTTGCCTAGGTTGCCTTGAAAACCACAATAACCGTAAAGACATATGAGTTGCCTTAGGCCCGGTGCACACATCCGGTTTTTCAACGTGCGGCGCCGCTGTCGCAACGCAAGTGCGGTCTGAGATACATTAGATCCAATGGAGTAGCGCAGACATGCCTCCGGCGCCGCTGAGGCGACGCACGTCCAACTTGCGTGCAATTTGTACCACAGTTCCGCACGGCGCCGCAGCACGCCGCACATGCGTCTCCGTTCTGAAGTACCTTGTTTTCATAAATAAATGGAATATAAATAATAATAAATGGTTGTATCCAGTAACGTCTAATTTGTTTCAAATATAATTTTTTTACACCGAGTAAGCGAAATAAACACTTTTTTTTCGATAGAATATTTATCGCAAATGGCGCGAAATGAGAATTTGCGTCATTTCAAGGATATGTGTGCATAGTTAGGCTTCGGTGCCGCAGCGGCGCCGCACGTTGAAAAACCAGATGTGTGCACCGGACCTAAATCTACCGTAACTTGCTACTAGAAGTGCGCCTAAAATATCGCCTGGGCCATTACCACCACTATAAACGTAGAGTGTAGCTGTACCTTAAAGATAAACAATCCTTTGATTAATTGGTCCTTTTCATTTTTTTTATTTCATTGTTTTTTTTGTTGGTTTTTCGCCCGTTGTGGAATTTTCTTTCATTTTATTTATGTCACGGTACAGTGTTGTCATCTCAGATTGTATTATATATAGTTTATTTACGCATATTTATATTATTGACGTATGCAATATATTTTTTTAACGTTTACAAATGTGTTTCTGGCAGATTTGTAAATCCCTTAACGTTGCATGGTTATTATTTAATCCCGTAATATTGCATGTTTAGCGGCAAGGCTTGGCAACTACATCCTTACACCGTTGGCGATGCAATGCACTCTGTTAATCTTTAGTAGATGGTACGGCTTTGAAAGTGGAGGTATTTTTCGCATATCGGGGTGTATGGCAACGAGACAGCCGATGTACTCGCCAAGAATGGCTGTGATCTCCCTATGGACTGTTTGAATCGTCTCACTCCCACTGAGGTCCACTCCCTGGGAAAACAGCGTTTGCTTTCCGTGTGGCGCCGTACGCCATCCCACCATTGGTATGCTGGCAATCGCCCTGGACTATCAATCTCATGCTGTGGCCCTCGGCCTTTCCAATCGGCCATGGCCAGATTTCGAAGTGGCCATCTTAAAAGTATAAAATTTCAGAACGGGAAGAGAATTTTCCCTCCTTGTTCCTGTTCCCTACCTGCCAGTCCTGATCACCTTCTTCTCTGTCTTGGCGCTTCGTATAAGCAGCTGTTGGTTGATCAGGACTTTTTGCAAGTATATGGGGATCTGGCACGACGGGGCCTTCTGGACCTGGTGTAGGCTTTCCTACACCAGGGGGATGTGCAACAACAATCTTTAGTAGATGGTACGGCTTTGAAAGTGGAGGTATTTTTCGTCGCCACAATAGAGTGGAACTATCGCAAAGTCTTGCCACTCTTCAAGTTCACGAAGTGAATTACCAGAAGGAACAATGTATCACTCATTAAATCATCAAACTAATACTAGGCTGATGACTGTACCGCTAACTGAATATTAACCAAAAAAAATAAACGAAATAAGTTTTACAAATTTGCTTTGTTTTAGATGTATATATGCGGTCCGCGAAAAAATAGTATTTAGTCAATGTGATCCGCAGAGCTAGTTTAGTTGACTGGGCCTGTTTTCGAATGCTGTTCGATAAATTATGCCCTACGCACAAATCTTTACTTCTTATCTAACCTAAATGGGATTCCATATTTTCAATAAACACACTTTCCTGGTCCTTATAAACTTCAAAACTTAACTATACTTTTTTCTGAAAATATATTTTTTAGATTCGTGCCCTTGGCGAGATGCTGACGAAATGACATCTTTGCCGTTTATTAATTAAATATTTTGTTACTGAAAACCTTAACAATCACTTCCTTTGTCCCAAAATATTGACGTCACAATTGCACATTTTTGTTTCGAAAATTACTACTTTTTTTTTCACTTTTGAAGCAAACAAACTACACAGTCCAGTCACATTAATGTGACCACCTGTGAAAAGTCAGAATAAAAACCTTTGGCAGAGCGGACCGCTGCGCGACGTGCAGGAAGAGAGGCAATTAGGTTTCTGAAGGTGTTCACTGGGATGTTGAGCCATGCCTACTCCAGTGCCGTGGCCAGCTGCACTAGATTACCTCTCTCCTCCAGCCTGGATCCTTCCGGCAATTGTTGCAGGTTGTTTG
>OX375883.1:87523910-87533910 GCA_947359465.1 Metellina segmentata | reverse complement strand
GTCAAATGGTTAAAGACACTCTTGATAAAAGAAAAGTGATGACAGCCGTCTATATAGATTTCAAATCGGCATATGACTCCGTTTGGAGAGAAAAGATTATTCTAAAACTTAAGGATATTGGAGTAAAGAGTAATATGTTAAACTGGTTTAAATCATTCCTGGACCAGAGAAATTGTAAAGTTCGTTATAGGGACTCAACCTCCAAAAGTTACATTCTTCAGACGGGACTTCCCCAGGGAGCAGTTTCTAGTTGCTCCCTATTCAATGTTTACATCAACGATCTTATCTTGGCTTTGAGAACAGTTGGAGTGGAGTGCCTTCTCTATGCAGATGACTTGGTTATTTGGACCCAAGTTGCTAAAACGAACGCAAAGTCCGAGATAGAGAGGTTCTTGAACAGAGCACTTGAGGTTCTTTACAAGTGGTGCGAGGAAAACAACATGGCCGTGAATATTGAGAAGTCAGCGGTGCAGACGTTTTCACTGATGCACCAGAATATCCGGCCAAAGTTGGTTTACAGAAATGATGAACTGTCTAATACGGACAAATTTACTTACTTAGGAGTAACCTTTGACAATAAGTTAAGTTGGAAATTACAAATCGAAAGTATAGTTGAGAAGGTAGAAAGGCGTCTACATATTCTTAAACGTTTGGCTGGCTGGCTTTGGGGATGCGCACGAACAACCTTGGAAAACACATATAAAGCATTCATTTTGCCTGTTATTACTTATTGTTGTGAAGTTTTGGTAACTGCCCCAAAGAGCCTGATTGAAAGGCTGAAGTTACTTCAAAACCAGGCCCTCAGGTTGATTGTTGGTGCGGTAAAGACCACCCCAATTGACTCTATGCTACTTTTGACAAATAACAGACCCATTCAGGAGATTATTGAGGAGAGAGCTCTCGTGTTGTATGAAAAGTTAATCAGAATTGAAGTACCCTTTTGGGACCAGTATGAGAATGGACAGAGACAACTGAAGACACAACGAGGCTTTCTTCAGAAAGCTCTCGATTTAAGAGAAGATCTGGAAATTGATGAAGGAATTGTTCAGGGATTTTTAAATCCTCGTAATCCCTTGAATCGCGTTGAGACAATTATTAACCTGAATCTTGCCCAGCCTATCCTTAAGAGCCAGCTCCCTCCAGAGAGCTTGAAGATTTTAGCCCTTGAGACCATCCACACCCTCTATCCAGAGCCTGAATGGTTACACGTCTATACCGACGGCTCCTTTACTGAATGTTCACCAAATGTTGGAGCAGGAATTTATTCCTCCATTTTCTCCTTCTATGTCCCTGTCGGGAAACAAAAAACCGCCTTTGATGGAGAAGTTATGGCCATCTGTGTGGCATTGCAGCAACTTGTTCCCAGACGTCTCTACAACAAAGTGGTCTTGTTGTCGGATTCCAAAGCTGCCATTCAGGCTATTGGGTCAAACGAGGTGCCTGCCTCAAATGATATCTTAGAATGCCAGATGCTCCTTGAGGGATTAAAGGCAGAAGGACGACAGATCGTTATCCAGTGGCTCCCTGGGCACTGTGATATTTTCGGTAACGAGCAGGCAGATATGTTGGCCAAGAAGGGCACACGGATAGTTGAACAGCCAACCACAAGCTACTCATTCCACTCCATAAAACTCTACATCAAAAATCAAATGAGACTTAGATGGAAGTCGAATCTCACTTCTAGTATTTCCTCGAAGAGCTGGAGAAATTTATTAGACCAAAAAATTTCAATTAAACCTCGCGAAAGAGCGGTCGCAGAACTTAGACTTGCAGTGGGGCATGACTGCCTTGCAAACCACCTACACCGCATTGGCGTTTATGACAGTCCTAAATGCCCACTCTGCAAAAAGGATGAGATTATGGACAGGTCCCATATCCAAAGATGTCCAGCTCTGTGTGGGGTCTCCGAGGTGAGACGCTACTGGAGTGCTAGAGCCTTGCTGATGAAATACTGACTTTTTTCTCTTACTGTTTTGTATTCTTGTAATCGTTTTGTAAGATATTGTCATTTTCTCTTGCCATTAGAAATATATAAAAAAAAAATGTTTATTACTTGACGATCATTTGTGGGCGTATCCTTGAGGTCAACCCCAAAAGTTGAATTACATGTACACTACCCTAGAATAATTGACCGGACGCCAGCAGATTTACATTAAATCCGACTACTTGTTTGGGTGTGTTTTTCGTGGTATGGCCTAGGACCTTTTTGGACAATCATGTTCTTCCTACGCTCAGGCAACTTTATGGAATGGACGAATGTTACTTCTTGGACGACAACGCTCCATGTCATGTTGCGGCCTCTGTCAAGCAGTGGTATCAAGATAGGGATGCAAAACATCTTCCTTGGCCTGCTCAGAGTCCCGATCTAAACCCATAGAACATTTGTGGGTGGAGTTAGAGCGTCGCTTACGGACCAGGGAACCACGTCCGATATCTACAGCTGAGCTGGCGACATTCTTGCAGCAAGAATGGACACAAATGCCCATAACTGTGTATCAAAACCTTGTGGAAAGTATGACCAGAAGGTGTAGTGTAAATGCAGCACGTGGGGGACCATCCCCCTATTAAAGCATGTATTCTTTCCCTTATACCATCACATTTTTCTGTCCGATCCATTATTGTAGGGTATATTCAAACAAATCAACTACTTCAAATAATTGTCTGAACACCCACATAACTATTATAAAACTTTCCCATCATCAGTCTGATAACAAACTTTTGTTGTTAGTCCACCGTACGCTAATTATTAAACGTTAGTCTGCGCGCCTACTATTGATATTGCATCAAGGTTCCCACGAGTCAGAAAAAACCTGGAACTGTCAGAAAATTTAATTTTGTCGAAAAAAGTCAGGGAAAATTACGCATTTTCGTCTAAAACCTTGAAATTTGCCTGAATGACCTGGAAAATGATTGATCATAGCTTCTCAGACGAAAAGTAGGCAATAATATTCGTATAAATTAATTTTATTAATTGAATTTTTCAACCGATGTTAAAATAAACATCTAATATTTAGCAGGTAAATAATTTTGTTTCTTCCACTGGCTTAATTGAAGAATTTCATGCTTATGATACATTAAATCACCAATTGATTTCAATCAAATACTATATTGAATTATTTAAATACAAGATTACTTGTGCTTTGTGTATTCATTTTTACAGTGTATAATTCTAAAATTGGTTTTTCTTATTGGCTATTGAATGCTAAATTATTTCTGGGTTTTCACCTTTAAATGTCGTGATTTGCTTGAGTATGACCAGGAATTTTGTAAAAATTTGTCTGGAAACCGGGAAAAATCAGGGAATTTTATTTTTCAATTAGAGCGAGAGCCCTGTTGTATGTCCTGTGTGTGGCATAGCATTGTCACATATGTCCCTTTCGACATAAAAAGCGCAACCAACCGCGTGCCCACAGCTTTGTGAAGGCCTTTTAATCAGTCCGATAAAAAGTGTGTGTGTGTCTCACAAAATATACCATGATACCTAGGCCTGGAAAAAATATTAAATATTTTTTGTATGCACTACGTTTTTAAATTATCTGTTTGAAGTAAATATATTTGAAGGTGTAGTCTACCTTTTTACCCATGTGGTGCAGGTATATCATTTTACCCATGGGTATCGTTTTCAGAAGTGCAGATCGTCCGTCTTTGGACATTGCGCCATCAAACCCAACCTATCACAAGTGTTCTGTAGCTGAGTTGGAAGCGTCACTGGTTTCGAAGCCAGTGACCACAACTCAATTTTCTTTTTTATCCCCTACTACTTAAATTTCCTTATAAAACAACGACTACGAATAATTCGTATAAATTTCGAACAATAAATCTATCATTTAATCATAACTTTGAAATTTATCTTTTCCTTCCAGTCTTTTACTTTTTTCAGCACGTAATTCCTTCCCCCAAAGTTAAATTATTTTTCTCAATCATCTAATGTGTAGAAAAAGCGGTTACGATGCTGTGGACTTCAAATGTATGCGATTCAAAAGACCACCGACCAAACCACCTAGGATTTTATCCGACTCTGAACGACAAGTGTACAGACCGATATGGGAAGTCTAAACGAAAAAGTACAACCAAAAATGGAAGTTGTTGTCTGGAAGGACGCACACTGTAGTTTTGACGTGAATAACTCGGGCCTGATGTTGAATTGTGGAAGGAATAAAGCAGACATAGGAAGCTTGAACTATTGTTTATTCTGTGTGTGAATACTCGGCAATCAATTTACAGTTTGAACTATTAAAGCGCAGGTTGATATTAATATTAAAGAACTGTTTTTTTTTTTTTTTTTTTTATTGATTACAGGTATCTGTTTTATCGTAGTTAGATAGCTTTTGAATGTCCTCACTCCACGAAATACAAAGTTATACAGGCCCAAAGCTCGCCCAACATAGTAGAATTTTAGTATAATGCGGATCCCTCCGCGGCTCATTGTGTCTGCGCATTCGGTACGAAAGACGGTGTCATGAAAAGATATCCTTTATCTACACGACGCTGTATTTATGTTCTGTGTATTTCTTTTAGTTCTGAAATCATAAGACAAAACAGTAGCATGATTTTTGTTACTTTAGACTTTTTATGCGTGCCCCAGTACTGTTCCGACTTTAAGAAAGTATTAACTTTAAAAAATTTCTGATCACCCTTATAGTGTCGTCGTTTCCAACGGTAGCGTGAAAACAGTACGAATCGTACACAAAAAAAGGCAACCAAAAGCTAAGATTTGTAGGATTCGTAAGAATATGTACAGTATTTACATCATCGCAATTATAACATTTCACAAACACTTATCAGTATTTGTTATCCAAGTTCAGTGTGGTCACCAGCGTCACCCTCTGCCTCCGGCTCTCTGTATCGTCTCTCCTCGGCTCTGTAACCGTCGTTCATCCGCAGTTCAAAAAGAACATAGCGGTAAAATTCGAGATCCAATCAGAGGTCTTGACGAACACCACCTGATCTTCTTAAGTCATTATAAAATAATGAAATGAAGTAATAACTGGTGTGATATAGTAACTAGTTTTTTAGAATATAGTCGGCATTCTGACAGGTGTGAGAAAGTAAATTCTTCACACCCTGTATACTACATACTCTGTCAATATTTATACAAGTTGTATTATTCTTATTCCTCAACTTGTAGCTGTACAGTGTACATATTTATATGCGATTTCATTACAGTAGTACGACGTTAAAAGTCCTTTTATTGAAGTTAAACTTCAGATGCGAATTGAAACTGATCATTCTTTTCAACAGGTGTAGTTACCAGCATTCTCGGCTGGGATGCATTCGTACCACTGGGTCGTCTCACGTACATGACCTACCTCATTCATCCAATCATCCAGCACATGTATATGGGCAGCTACAGAGCGGTATATATCCCGGATAATCGAACAATGGTAAATATATCTTGTACTATGTGTTTTGAGGAAATTAATGTGATCACCTAAAATAGTATAGTCTCTTAATAACTATTTTTATTTTTGTCTTACAATTATGTGCGAGTAACATATATATATGTTACTCTGTCTCAGCCTCCTTCCTTTTTCAGGTGTTCTCCTACGTTTCCTATGTCGTCTTGTCCTTCATGTGCGCGTGCGGGCTCAGCATGCTATTCGAATCACCCTTCTTAGCCTTGGAGAGAGTACTAATGACGAGTCAAAGAAGACCATGCAATCATAGCACCAATGACAAAGAAGTTGAAATCGGAGATCAAAAGCACAACGGCATTCTTCACCTAAATGTAGACAATGGAATCTACACCATCAACGTAAAGCAGATAGAAAACGATCGCTAGTTTCCACGTATCAGTAATATATCTCCATGCGTTCCTTGTCGACTTCATGAACAGAAATAACATTAGTATTCATATGTCCATGACTTCAAATAAAGACAAAACTTTATCGTGTTCAGCGTTATCAAAAGGACCAAATACTTGTTGGCAGGCCTTAACCTATCACACATTAGGGTTCAGTTTGCTTTTACATTGTCATGATCTGTTAATCCAATTGTTACGTTAACCAATTAAAATGTCCAAAGGGGACATTAACTTCCAGAAGTTAAGTGTGTAAGAAAGACAAAAGCTAATCAAAGCAGATTGATTTAAGCTAGGTCGTCCCCAATAGATTCTTCTAACATTGCTTTTTGTTGTGCGTATCGCAATCACCAAATTCGAAGTGTTGCATTTGAAAAAGTAAATGACTGAAATAAATTAATTATAAAAATAAAATTGATTTTGAACTTTTAACTCATTTGAAAATTTCTGTTGGTAGAAAAACGACAATTTGACCTAACAAAACTGATAATGACTGAAATAAATTTATTTCAAAATAAAATTGATTTTGAATTTATTTGAAAACTTATCTTGGTAGAATAACTACAATTTTATCTTACAAAACTTTAAAGGGGATTCCACTGCTACGTATAGGGTGGTTCGTTTTAGGTTTTATAGTGCCAGGGCCATATTTGGCCCAGCTACGTTAAACGAGGTGGAGAAAAAAAGCAAAAAGTAGAAGGGTAGGTAGAACAGAAGGGATAACAGACCACTCGAGTACCTTAGGGTCGTGATGTCCGTTCCCACCTGTAGATGTGCCCCAGAGGACATCACGTATGGGACAATAATGCACAGGTTTTAGTAATGAAAATTATTATTCGTCATTAATCAAAATTTTTTGAACATTCCTCCATCTCAGAAAGTTTATTCCAAATATTTGTCTACGTCTTCCGTGTTTATACAAAAAGAACTGATATCAAACCCTTACGACACTTAAATGTCTCCAGAAATGTCTCACACGTATTATCTTTTTCTTCAGAGTAAACTGACAGATATTAGCACCTAAAAATTTGGGATAAGATTGAATGGAAGATAAGTTAAATTAATCTTTAGACAACGGCCAGTACATCAGTTGTACCTTGAAAGTTATAAAAATCGCGCTTGTTCCGTAACCGTAGAAAAGGTTAAAAATGTATTTTGATTGATAAAGATAATAATAAAAAAAATTACCCATTTTTATGACTTAACTCCGTACGGGATTGTACCATGCGTGACAGTAGAATGCTCCTTCAACAGTATAATGTGTGTGTATCCCCTATATTTTCAAGATGTTCCCAATCTTATGGGATCCACGAAGTCACACAAAAGTAAATATGCGGCAAATTGAAATAAAATTCTGTAAATTGTAATTAGAATTGCTTTACAAAATTATTTATCTCGTCTTGAGGTAAATAGATTGAAATTTCCCTGACATAAAGACTAAATATGTCTGAACCAGATCTTACTGCTGCACGACTCTACTGTTATACAGATCCCAGTGTCTGTTTAAAAATAGCGATGTAATGGTAATAGTACTTTGAATACTAAGCAAGACACTGCGACCGACGAAATTATTGGAACTAAACCATGAAATTGCATCCGGACGAAATCTGAGGAAACGAAACTTTTAAAATCGCGACCTAACGAAGTCTTTGGAATTGAAATCGTGATCTAACAAAGTGTTTTGAATCAAAATCGTGACCTAATGGAATGAATTGACCTAAGGAATTGAAAATTGCGACCTAAAAAAGTCTTTGTAGAGGAAGCAAATGAAATTGTGACCTAACGAAGTCTTTGGAATTGAAATGCGACCAAAGAAGACTTTGTAAACGAAGCAATTTAAATCGCGACCTAAAGAAGAAAATGTAATTTTGACCTAATGAAGTCTTTGTAAACGAAGCAAATCAAATTGTGACCTAGCGAAGTCTTTGGAATTGAAATCGCGACCAAAGAAGTCTTTGTAAACGAATCAATTGAAATCGCGACCTGAAGTAGAAAACGAAATAACGACATAATGAAGTCTTTGTAAACGAAGCAAATCAAATTGCGACCTAACGAAGTCTTTGGAATTGAAATCGCGACCAACGAAGTCTTTGTAAACGAAGCAATTGAAATCGCGACCTAAAGAAGCAAATGAAATCGCGACCTAAAGAAGCAAATGAAATCGCCACATAATGAAGACTTTGAAATTGAAATCGCGACCAAAGAAGTCTTTGTAAACGAAGCAATTGAAATCGCGACCTAAAGAAGAAAATGAAATCGCGACCTAATGAAGTCTTTGTAAACGAAGCAAATCACATTGCGACCTAACGAAGTCTTGGGAATTGAAATCGCGACCAACGAAGTCTTTGTAAACGAAGCAATTGAAATCGCGACCAAAGAAGTCTTTGTAAACAAAGCAATTGAAATCGCGACATAAGGAAGTCTTTGGAAAGGAAAAAATTTAAATTACGCAGCCCCCAAAGATCATAGCAAGTAATCAAACTCATGACTTTCACTTTGTTGAAGTTAAACTGCATGGACAACCAAAGATCCTATCATCACTTCCGAACTCCACAAGGCCTTGTAATTATCTCTGATGTCGAAATTTGATCTAAAGCAATGTTCTGCATCAAATCCTTGTTCCTGTGTTCCTAATAGTATTCAGATTTGCTAGACTAACGCAAGTTCGTTCTACTTACCTTGACTTTTCATGAACTTTAAAAGGAACACGTCATCCAAGGTTAGAATGACAATTAGGATGACCGAATTTTTAACCTCCAGACAAACTTTCATAATAATCTAAGTAATTATTGACCTCTAAACTCATTTCAGTACGCTATTGTAAATGAATTGCTTTCTATAGATGGTGTTAACGTTTATATCCTTTTTGGGAAAATTCCAAGGATGTAGAGCAGTAGAGTTGACGATAACGCCCACCTACTCAACTTCTTCCATAAACTTTTCATCATTTAACACTTTTTATTACTTTTAATGAAGCGTGCTACTTATGCTTGTGTATCAACGCGTTTCTAAATTTATTTTAGAATTCGGTCTAATTAACCCTAGTGTTAGAGTTTGTGTAGAACTGTTTGCTCTCTTATTAATATGTATATGTTCAGAGTGCTTATACACATTGCTGATGTACAGATTCAGAGATCGTATATGTAATCTTCGTACTAGTTATTGCTCTGAATACAAACATATCAATGTTCATCTATCACCAAAAATATGGATATATATATATACATTTTTGGAGTTACAACTAGCATACAAATATCGAGTTGTTTATTTTCGGAACTGGTAACTAATCGTTTCGCACACTTAACTCAAATCAAAAAAAATTTTGAACTGTTATCCTTTAGTTCTGAGGTACGGGTACTTAAGTGCCCATTAAAAAGCGCGATCTCTAATCGAGATCCATATGTAGCCACAGTCGAAGGTAAAACCGAGAGGTCAACCTGAAAAAAACAACTTAGCGTTAGTAGATGTGTATTGCTATCGTATTACCGTATTATAGTTTTACATTATCTATATGTATATTTCACTAACATAAGTGGCACAAAATCGATGTTGTTTTTTACTATCAAATTCCAACAATAGATATAAACAATATAAAATCTATCGTTTCAGGGATTCAATCCCCAATTTTGCCACTTAGTTTAAATATGCTTAATATGAGCCATGGGGCTCCATAATTTTGCTAAAACGACGCGAAAGTGCTAACCACTCTAATGAAATTTTTCAGCAGACTGATTGCAGAAAACAATAAGTAATCTGGAAGGTAGAAATCAAAACAAAAAAATGAATAAAGATAGGTTTAACATGAAACAAAATGCCGAACCACTTTTAAAGAATGTATGGTAATTTTAATTGACGTCTTATTAGAGCAACACTACGGGCTATTGACGACGGTCCGGAATCAATCTCCAAAGGAAAAGATCCGATGACAACACAAAGTAATTTTTAAAAACGGTCGGATGACGAGCCAACACCTGAGCTGGCACCCCACTCTCCAAACTTTCACACCAACCCAAAGTGAGGACTTTCGGCCACGGCAGATTTAAGATGCCCCAGCCACTTCTACACCATATGCTTGCAAATATCCATGCACTGACCCGGATTTGAACCAGGAATCTTTCGATCTAGGCGCTAACACCTTACCACCAGACCGGTTGGTCGACATTTAAAGAAGAAAATGCAATGAAATTAAAGTAGACGTTC